>PVHX01011125.1:0-66711 GCA_004024805.1 Geosciurus inauris | reverse complement strand
TGAATTTCCTTGCAGCAATTGTAGAGAAGTGTCCCGTCCAAATGTGAGCCAGATTCTCCCAGTTTATGATGCAGGTTTTGCAATATTGATATTAAAGGAGGAATCACAGGAAATCTACCAAGATTTGGTTTATTTTTATGAACTCTTACATACGATGATGAATTTTGCACCATGGCATTTGGATTTATTGGGAAAGTAAATAAGAGACACTTGAATTCAGAGTCCAAGAAAAAATAAACATGTTCTTCAATGAATCTTAATAAGGCTGAGAAAGGGTCTTTTGAAAAAGATCAAGCATCTCTTGAAACTGTATGTGGGATGGAACTATATGACACCCAACTTACCATTGAAAGAACTCTGAATAAAATGACTGATTCCCTAACATCTTTGTCTCTTTTTCCCCCTTCTAAACTCTCTTTCTATATCCCTTCTTATCTCTGTGAAGAAGCCCTCTGGCTCCTAAATTAATTTAACTTGTGTCTGGAAATGGATCAAATTGAATTTTCCTTATTATTCTGCTTATGTAAGAAGTGTCTCTCCTCCTGTGATGAGGAGATAGGGCTGCCTCTGACCCTGTGTCACTCAGTCCACCTCCTCTTGCTCTCACATTGCTCTTGGTAGCTTTGCAGCTCATTTAGTCATGGGAGGGACTGGATACAACATTTTTGGTGCTTCCAATATAAAATTCTGATTTCATGATGCTTATGATATTTCTGTGATGGTTTGGGGGATATTTGGGATAATATTTTAACATGCAAATGAAAATAATCTAATGCCACTCCATGTATGTATATGTAATATGTCAAAATACACTCTACTATCATGTATCCCTAAAAAGAACAACAACAAAAGAATATAACCATGTTAAAGAAATAAAATAATCTAGTATCAACAACCACTAGGTGACCTAGAAATCAGCATAAAGGAGACATTGATATAGCAACCTTTTCCATGGAGGAGTAACTCATGATGGTCACCTTGAATGTAAGTTTGAATTTACCACTATTTGAGTAGAGGGATTAGTTAGTCCCAGCTGCACTTGGGTAATATGGTTTATGTTCCAACCCTTTATAGGATGCATAACTTTCTTCTAAACATGCTTATTGGATGTATAACTTTCTTCTAAACATGCATGGAATTGTTCATTGGCCCACATGCTAACATCTTCAGTGTTGAAATATTCAGTAATTCATGAAGCAACTCATTTTTTATTAGTAGTTTGTTCTATTTTGAGTCAAAATCTATATTTCTCCAAACTTTTTTTACTATTGAAACAAAAGATTTTCATCCTTTAGTGAAGACATCTCAGTCATTATTTGTCAGATTTATTTATGGCAGTTTCTAATTTTTATCTGCTTGCCTTTGGCAGAAAGAAATCTTAAAATTCACAGATTTTTTTTTTGCCTGTCAACTTCAAACAAATTTGAAGATGATAACTGTAATCTCATTTCCATATGAGAATAAAGGATGATATTTTAGCAAGGTATAGCAACACGTAAAACATCCTATTCCTTGGTTATTTATCATCTTATTTAAACAACAGTGGCTAACAGTGGTTTATAGTCACATCTTTAAAAAATCATCCCAAAATCATATTTCACAGCAGGTGATGGTTTCATAATTTATAAAGATTATAAAATCCAAACTATAAACATGAAACATATAAACATGATGCATATAATATTTCCTGTGAAATAAAAATTTTTTAAAAATTAAATAGCAACTGAGAGTTACAGTAGTTAACATGTATCAGTTTCTTCCTGTATCTGAGTTCCTGGGCTAACCAAGTCACTTGTGTTAACATGTTTAACTTATCATGATAACCTTAGGTCTTTTAAAACTACCATTTTACAGTTGAGGAAACTGAAGTATAGGAAAATTAATTGATTTGACAGAAGTCAAACAACTGATAAACAGTGGATCAAGAGAAACACATGCAATCTAACAGTTGCCCAGTGTTGATCAAGCTACCAACAGCAGAATGACCAAGGTCACATGGAGAAAATACAAATTCCTAGACTCCACTGCAAAATCTACAGAGAAAGAACTCCTGAGAGTTAGTACTATGTGAAAATGCCAAATATAATATATAATTAAACCAAATAGAAGGAATAGTTCTCCTAAATACGAGGCAAGAGGACTCCCATCTCTACTTGTTCCTCCAGGCCAAGCTTGGAGCTATATCAGAATTCAAAACTTGGCTCCAAAAGGAGAGAAACCCCACCTTACCTGATCATGTTCTCTAGCTGCGTGCAGTAGTCTTTAGGTACCTGGAAGCATCTCTTCACCTTTCTATAAAGTATGATGGATGTGGACAGATCCAATCTTACATTCTTGCCCATCTGCCTGCCTCTCACATTTGTGAAATACCTCGGCAGGTTGAACATGTAGTTAGTGGCTTGAAACGGAGGGAAAAACACAAAGGGATCAGACTCTGACCTTATTAGCACAGCATGATCATCAAGCCTGGCAAAATCCAGCTAGGGTGGTGCCCAGTTGGAGAAGTTTCCATCTTTCCTGTAGGAAAAAGATCAGTAGATGCCAGTACATCTGCTCTCTGATTCTGCTATCAGGCTATTGAGGCAGCAGAGTCTGTTTACAGGGTAAGAAAAATACATTAGTCTGGCACCCAAGTCTTAGAAGAACTTTTTGCACTGAAAATGGGAATTTGAATTATAGTCAGAATACTAACGCCCTCTCAGGCTTCTCATGCCAGCAGCCACGTTGTTAGTGAAATTTTAACGTGGGAAAAATGCTTTTATGGACTGCCAGATTGTTTGGCAAATAATTTAAGTCTACTTGGTCTATTTGTAATGCACTGATTTTTATAACTTTTTACTGTAAAAAATCTTGAAAAACCAGATTGTGCTTTATACTTGGGTTTTATTTTTCTATCAATAATAATTTCTATGTCCTAACCAACCTTTCTTCTTAAATTTAAAATGTTAGCACAGGGGTGTTTTATATACTATATAGCATGTGTCTGCCTGTCTCTTTTCTCTCTTATACATAAATTTATATCAGTTCTTTCTCATTTGTGGCATTTTACTCTTATTTTCTGTTGACTTAGAAATAAAGAGGATGATTAATTTGTAATGACTCCTTGAAATTCGTTTTTTTCCCCCTGACTTACAAGAGAACTTGACCTCTGAATAGAATTCAGACTGAATGAGCAAAGTAGTTTGTGATATGGGAATCATTGCTTTAGTCTTGAAACACCGATGTAACTCATTAGGTTTTTGTTTCATTGAAGGTCAAACAATCATAAAAATAAGAAAGTGCAGAAAATTTTAAATAAATCAATAAGTTATTTTGAAAGAAACCAATAAGTTGGTCCCACCTTGAGAAATGTGTTTTGGAACAATTCAAGATGTTATTCTTGATTTAGATTGTGTCAAGTTTTAATGCATTTGACCTTTATCACAGATGCTGTTTTCTGTTGTCTTTCTGGTCAGGTTTTATCCTTTTCAAATGCAAGATCCATAATATCATGTGGAAGGGTCCCTGAGTGCCACAGGCTCACTTTTCCTTCTCCACCCTGGTCCTTCCACATTGCCAAAGAGCACCCCCTTCAGAGTAGAATCCCCACCTCACAGTCCAGTCCTTGAACCAGGACGTTTGCCCTTCTAGCCTCCCTAGTGCTTGCAGCCAATCATCAGGCTCTGTTTCCCTCCAACAAAATCCAGTTCTGTCTTAAATGAAAATGCATTTCTGCTCTATCAAAAATAACTTTAGTTCCTCAAAGTTGATAGAAAGTCATTCTTCAGACTTGAGGCTTACTGAAGCTTCCTTGAATTATTTTCTATGAGTGCACCTCTCAGTCCTTTCTTAATGATCTTTGTAGCTGACTTCTTATTCCCGCCTCTGATTCCAGTTGCTCCAATTATGAAACTGAGCACCAGTCTCATCTCTACACTTCTGTCTGATCAGAACTGAATAGAAAATAGTAAATTGCTTAAACAGCAATGGAAGCCATCTCTAGATGGTTTCAACAGAATCAAAAAGAATGGAGGCAAAAAGCCAGGATTTGTCATCTGATTAGCTTTGTGATCTTGAAGTCTCATTTGCAATTACCATTAGGGGGCCATGGATGAGTTTGTTCCTTGTAAAGTTTAATATTGAACCATCTTATATGGAAATGTGAGGTCACAGAAGTCACACATAAAATTGCCCCAGATTATCTGAGACCTCAGTCTGAGTATGCCTGTTTCCACAATGCCAGGCAAATGATCTTCATATTTCCTACCAACTTAATTTATAAGATGATACTGAGAAACTTAAAACTGCCTTAGATGCTTAGGTTCTCCATTTGACTGTATATCATCTCATTGCCTTTTTTTGGGTGGGGGGTACCAGGGATTGAACCCAGGGGCACTTTAGTCACTGAGCCATATCCTGAATATCTTTTTGTGTTTCATTTAAAGGCAAGACCTCTCTAAGTTGCTTAGGGCCTTTCTAAGTTGCTGAGGCTGGCTTTGAACTTGATCCACCTGCCTCAGCCTCCCTTGCTGCTAGGATTACAGGTATGCACCACTGTGCCTGCTCATCTCACTACAAAAACTACTTAAGAAGTTTTTAAGATGAAAAGTTATTTTAAAAGAAACCAATAAGTTGGACCCACCTTGAGAAATGTATTTTGGAACAAGTCATGAATCATTTCCACAGTGGACACCCTTTCCCTGACAGCTCTTTTTTTCTGCACTCTTCTGGAGCCAAACACTCATCTTATCTTCCTGCTGCTCACAGCCAGCTGCCTGCTACTTGTTTGCTCCTATGTGGAGCATGCAGTGAGACAGTACAGTGGCTTCTATTTCTTTAGCATGTGATTTCTGTGTTTTGATTTCCCATTATGTCTATGTTTTGGAGACCTTATTCATCAGACCTCATGTTTATTTTTAAATGACTCTTACCAAGCAAAGTAGTTTGTGATATGAGAGTCACTGCTTTAATCTTGAAACACCTATGTAATTCATTAGGTTTCTGTTTCATTGAAGGTCAAACAAACATAATAATAAGAATGTGCAGAAAATTTTAAAGAAATCAATAAGCACAACAAAGTTATTGTCAAGATAGGAATTTAATTGTGTGTTTCATCTTTGAATTCTCTTGTCCATCTTATGGATGGGAAGATAGAAAAAATTAGCATGTGAATGCTGGTTAATCCTGAAGGATAAATATCTTTATTTTCTCTCCTCCCTTGGAGGTGGGTTGAATAAGGAAAAAATATGCCAGTGATGAATCCAGCTTTGTACATAACATGCTTTCTATTGGGATCTGGCAGGCTAGATTCAATTCTTTACTTTCATTAACATGATCAATAATAATGATGCTTGTAGCATCTGTAGTGTGCAGAGAATTTCTCTCACTGGGACTTGCCGTTCCACTCAGAATTAGGTATTGACTTCATTTTGGAAATCAGGAAACTTAAGCTCAGAGGTGTTTGGTGACATTTCTAAAGCCACCCAACATGTGCAACTCGGAGCCAGGGTTGAACCTCATGGGATATCCCTCCAAAGTCCTTGTTATTTCCCCCACACATTGCTGCTGTGAAAAAAAGGGGAGTCGTACTGATTGAGAACTTAGTATGCACAAGAGATATTTACACATATCTCTTGTTTAATCCTAATATCCTTAAAATGGTAGATAATGTTTTCAATATTTTAGCTAGAAAGTGAAACCTCAGAAGAGTTTAATACTTTCCCAGGTTTATATAGCTGATATCAGGTTGCAGATTATGTTTTTTCTCCTCCATTCAGAATATGAATTCTGCTCTAGAATAAACAAAATTTATTCTCACTACTGCCCTTTCTTCAGATACTATAGTGTAATGATGGGAGGACAGTGATTATACAGCTCTTTGTAGCACCTGGTGAATTTTCAGATGCTTAAGAAAATCTATACAATACTTCAATGTTGTTTTGGTCCCTGTAGTGGTAAAGGAGTAAGGAAATGCACAAAGGATAAACATCAGTCAGTCTTTTCATTTCCTTACCCATGTCCATAGTCTTGTCCATCATCCCAATTGTGACTGTCTACTGACTACCTCCTCTCAGCTCATCTGGCTGATATTAGCTCATCACTGGGAATCTGCACCAACTGCACCTTCCCTTGGAGCTAAGTCAAGTTCACATTCATTTGTTCCTTTTTTTATCTATCATATGAAAACAGCTATAAGGATACACTTGTTCAAGAGAATAGCATAGTACAAGGCCAATGAGAGAGAATGAAGGTAGAAGCCTGTGTAATGTCTTTAAAAAGAGATGAACAGAAAAGGAACTTCCAAAGGTAACTGAAGAAGACAAGTTAAAGAAACTAAAAATGAAGAAAGCCATGCCCTAGAAGAATGAATTTAAAGAAATAAGGGACTGTCATGTGTACCATGTTTCAGAAATGACAAGTGATTTAAAATTAAATCACTAAATATGACAGTGTGGAAGGAAATCATTCATTACTTCAGCATAAACAATTTCAGTAGAGTATTGGAACTAAACACAGCTGGAATTGGTTGAAGAATATGGAGTTGGAATCAGCAACACTGGAAAAGATCAAAGCACATACATGGAATCAGTGTTAAAGAGCCAAATAATGACATCAAATCTAAAGCCAAATTGATGATAATATATTAATAATATATATTATTAAGCTTAATTATTAAGGTGAATACTGAGGAATTTGGGTTATATATATACATATATGAATAAAAAGACTGATGTTTATCCTCTTCTACATATATACATGTATATATGTATATGTGTGTGTGTATATATATATACACACACACACTAAATTCTTCAATATTCATCTTAATATTCAGAACAATGACTAGACTTTGAATATGTGCAGAAAGCTGGGTTTTGGTATGGCCCATGTCACTTTCCAGTCCTGTGACTTAGAACTGGTTACCTAATCTCTTTAGTTCTGATTCACCATGTGTGAATGGTCTAATCCCTCAAAATGGGTAAGTGAAATGATACACATGAATGTGCTTTGAAATGTGTGAATCCCTGTTTAAATCTACATTCTTCATGTTGCAATACTTCTTTGGTGGTTGGTTTGGTGAAAAGTGTAAACCCACTGATGTTAAATATATGTTGGTATTACTTTAATCTAAACTTTATTTTCAGTCATATTCTGCCTGGTGGCCATGCCCACCTCCAAACCATGATCTGAAGAAATTCCATCACTTTCCAGTCATTTTTCTCTTATTTAAAATAAAGCTCGGGCAGAGCATAGAGGATTTTTAGGACTGTGGAACTGTATGATAATATAATGGTACACATGCATTATTACAGACATGTCCAAACCCATAGGATGTATAACACCAAGATAAATTCTTATGTAAACCATGGACTTTGGGTGATAATGTTGGTGTTAGGTTCATTGATTGAAGCAATTGTACCACTCTGGTGGGAGATGTTGATCATGAAGGAATTATATGTGCGTGGGAGAAGGGGTGTAAGAGAAATCTCTGTTGTTCTGCTCAATTTTTCTTGCAACCTAAAACTGCATCTAAAATATAAAGGCTGTAATTTAAAAACAAAACCAAAGGCTCAGGACCAATGAGCCTAATTTGAAATGCCCTTGTCATATCCAATTTAACACTCATATTCTTGCCTTACAGTAGATCTGGCTACATTCCCAGATACTGGTAGTTCAATAAGAAGAGGAATTTGATAAACCCTTTCACCCTTTCTGCTTTTCTTTTTCCTATTTCTTGCTCTTTCAATATAAGGGATGGAAGGAGTGTAGGGAGATGAAGAGAGAGGAGATTCTATTTGGGTAGACATGCAGTTATACGTCTCTTGGCTTCTTCAGGGAAGCCTGACCTGCAGTCTGTAGCTTCTGAGTGATAGGCATCTGATGCTAGTTACCTTGTATAAAATCTTTTGGGAGCCCTGCAGGACCCTCCCATGGCACAGCACATGACTTGGAAGACTTTTTAACCTTCTTTCAGCTTCCTCTTGACCTTATTAATGTATCTCATAGCTTCCCACACTTCATCTTAGAGACAGGCCTCTTGGAGGTGAGTGAATGGCAAAATGTCTCTAGTATAGCTACTTCCTGTGTTGCTTATTGATCCATAGAAAGGTCACATAACTTAGCCATCATGCTAACCTGGAGGAATTCAGGCCTCTCCACTGCCTCCTCAGCTCAGCCATGCTCTCTCTCTCCAGGTAGCAAACACTCCTGTACAAATGCAAGTTAACAATTCCACTGCTTAAGCAGACACTTCTTACCAGTCAGCTGGCTCATGGCTGTGTGAGTGAAAGCTGTCATCTCATCTGAATGAAAGTGGTCTAGTTCGAATGTTAGTTGCCAATTTCTAGAAGAACATTAAAAGTCCCACTCAAAAGCCTGTTATCCTTGAAAACATAGTGCTTTTGATATGATGTATCCATTTTATATTGTGTTCTGAGGGAAAAAAATCCATCACCAACCCTGACTATATGCTCTAAATTGCTTGTATTTAAGTATTTATGCCCCAGATTTTGAAAAAGCATAACTAAAATCCTGCTGGCAAAAAGTATGTCAAAAAGATTAATTAGAAAAAGCAGAAACAGTGACTTGCCCTGCCTTTGTGTGAAACATTCTTAGAAAACAAGTACTTAAATAAAATGAGGGGTAATACCTTCATATGGTTTTGATTGTAAATTTTATTAAGGTCATGAAGAGAGTTCATCTGAGTGTTTAAGTAGCATTTACTGAAAAGTGTCTCCAACTTTCATGAGCAAAACACACAATTGGTAGATAAGCCAGGGTGTTACTGACAGTGGAGTCAAAGGCCCCCTATAAAAGAGCTATATATGGCTTCTTCTCTCTGCTAGGAAAGATGAATTGCCATGGTAACACTGCCATGAAATAATAGGTCAAGTTTTATCCTTCTGCCTTGGGCTGATTTTATTAGGTTTTACTTAGAAGTGGATGCCATTGTTAAATGAAGGTTTTGGTATTTCAAATCTAAACATCATGACAAGAAAAACCTGATCAATAAAATCTGCCAGTGTGAAGAGGATGGATAAAGGACAATAGGTAGGGAGAACATTTAAATTGATCCAAGAACTGTTTAGAAGCTCGTTTATTAATGCTCTCTTCTGAAATGTGGGCTTGTTTTACAGATGCTTGTATAACAAAGTGTGTATAAATTAATTTGCATTGGCTATTTGCCCAAGATCAGTAGGGAAAAGTGATTTGTAAATTTTGTTTTAAAGGAAGATTAACTGCTATAAGGGAAAAAAGTTCTTATTTCATTCCAAAAATAAATATGCAAAATGAAAGCATAAAATATTTAAGCTTCCTATGTTGCTTGCTATTTTATAAGACTAAATTTAATTCTGCTTTATGCCTATTTATGGAAATGAAAAAATAAATAGCAGTTGGGGGAAATTACATCATACAAAAGAAATTATGTGTTAACAATCAACATTTTATTGTTTATATTTTATCTCAGTATTCATCATGATTTTAAATGTTTTTTTGTGGTTTTTTTTTTTTTTTTTTTTTTCGGTACCGGGGATTGAACTCAGGGGTACTCGACCACTGAGCCACATTCCTACTCCTATTTTTTTGTGTGTGTTTTATGTAGAGACAGGGTCTCACTGAGTTGCTTAGCGCCTCGCTGTTGCTGAGGCTGGCTTTGAACTCACGATTCACCTGTCTCAGCCTCCCAAAGTGCTGGGATTACAGGCATGTGCCACCATGCCTGGCTGATTTTAAATGTTTTTTGAAATAGTTTTACAATCATTTGAAGATGAAATTCCAACATAAACTAATGTATAATTTTTTTTCTATCAAGCAATACTGTTCTGTCATTCTAATGAGAATGACATGTATTAGAATAGATACAGATATATCAATCAATAGATAGATAATCTAGGCTTTTAAAGAAGCAAGGTATATGACACTACATTTTAAACACAACTTTACCTAAGTGGGAATATTGCATTTTAGCATTATCTTTCCTGATTTCACAGTGAAACTAAACTTCTCCGTAAGACTACTTACAATTTTCTATATTTGTTTTTCTGTAACATGGTAAGAGATGTATGGATAGCTATGAAATTTGTATTGCTTTCACCCTGATCCTGAAGATTGCAAACTGAATGGCAGACCAAGTGGCTTAAAATAGCAAAAATTCGGCCAGGTGTGATGGTGCATGCTTGTAATCCTAGCTACTAGGGAGGCTGAGGCAGGAGGATTGGAAATTCAAGGCCAGCCTGGGCAACTTAGCAAATTACTTCTCAAATGTTCTTACAAAAGTAAAAAGGGGCTGCGAACTAATTTACTTCTGTGGTAGAGACTTGCCTAGCATGTGCAAAGCCCTAGGTTCAATACCCAGTATCAAAAAAACAAAAACAAAAAGAAAAACACAAAATCAAACCACAGAAACCCAAAATTTTCTTGTCTCACAGCTCTGGAGGATAGAAATCTTAAATTAAGGTGTCAGCAGAGTCATGCTGTCTCTGTCCATGCCTCTAGTTTGTGGTACTATGGGCATTCCTTTGCCTCTTTTACATAGGAGTGGAACTTACATAGGAACTACTGGCATAGTCTTACAGAAGCATCACTGCAGTCTCTGCCTTTGCTATTCCATGCCCTTCTCTGGGCTTCCTCTGTCTGTGTTCTATTTTTTTATATAAAGACATTAGTCATAGGATGAGGACCTACCTTAATCTAGTATGACCTCACTTTAACTTGATTGCATTGCAAAGACCCTTTTCCTGAATAAGGTCACATTCACAGTTTGGAGGTGAGACCTTCAACATACCTCTTTGGGGGACATAATGTAACCCATAGCAGTAACCATGAATTAGAAGGCATTATCCTGAGTACAATTGTCTTCATTATAATATTAAGTTGCTGTTGTGTCTGGTTCTTTAGAAACATTTTTTTCACAATTTTAATCTTTTGTGGATATGTAGGAAATATGATGTTCTGCTTAATCGAATATTAAACTATACTTAGCATTAGTTAATTTTCCTTCAATGATTCCAAACATTTTCTTCAGGTAAAATGTAGCAAAGTACTAGTTAAGAAATTACCACTTGCTTGAACTCTGAATGACCACATATTTTACCTCACATCTTTGTGTCCAAATAAACTCACTAGTGAAAGTGTTTTCTGTCTTTGATTACAGCCCCTAATTTCTGTTGACTACCCCATTTATTAAATATTATTTTCTTTAGCTTAATTTAAATTACTTTCTGGATCAATGAACAACAAAGTTTTTCCACCTATAAAATTACCTATTTAAACATGCACCAGGATTTTCTGTCCTTCAAGCTATTTTTGTCTGCCTAGTCACTGCTTGTATTTTGATTGGGGTGATATTATTTGAGTAATGGCTCTTCTCTTTCCATTTCCCTTTAATGCAATACACAAAGGAGTAAAAACCAAAACAAGAAACAAATTACAAAATAACCCATACCTTACACATGAAAGCAATTCCCTCAGTCTTGAAACTGTGTATTATCTCTGCATGACTTCAGAAGGGTTTGAGAATGCCATTTCTACACTTAAAAAAGTTCCATCAAGGAAAAAATTTGAAGGCAAAGACAAAGACAGAAATGCCAAAATTCTAATTGAAAAAATTCCTGGCTACTATTTATCAAGCTGCTAATGTTTTCCATTTTACAGTTCTTTTCCTGACAGATACTCAATTATTTGCTAATCAAACCTACCATCAAAGCCAAAAATTTCTCCTGAAAACATGATTTGGATATCAAAATATTTAAACTAACTAAAGTGAGTTTATTTTTCTTTAAAAAGAGAGAAAAGAAAGCTATTGCCCATAGAAGAAAAATTTCTTCTTTTAGTCACATTGATCTCCCTCATTTTCTCTGTGAAAGATTTTCGGTTGTTTTTTTTCAATCATTAGATGCTTGCATTGATAGTAAATCAGCAGGTATCACCAGTTATCATAGTCATCTGGGGGAAAGGAACTAGGCAATCCAGTGTTTGGAGCCAGTTTCCTGAGCACAATGAGAAGAGGCACATTCTAGTCAGTTATCTTCTGAGATTGTTCCCGTCGAATTACATTAGTGGCACTTGACATTATAAAATGTTCTTTTCTTTCAAATATAACCTTCTGTCCTCATTAGTAAATGTCAAATGTAATGAAGTGTTTTTCTGACTTATTTTCTTTCTGATATAATGGAAGAAAATGCTAATGAGTTGTAATCCAAAAATTGTCTTCAATATCCCAAACCAAAGGAGTCAATTTGATGTCAGTTTATTACATTAGTTTTATTCTTTATATTTTCATTTAATTTGGAAGGAAATTTCCTCTTTATATTTTTTATTACCCTTTCCCTACTTGGTACAATTTTTTATTCTCCCTGAGAGCTTTAGGTGACAAATACCTCCAATTAGATTGTGTTTCCAAGTTCAAATCAGAATGATGTTGAGGATCAGGCCTCTTGCTGTGAGTTAAGTACTATCTAAAAGCTTCTATTTTTTTTTTCTTGAAAGCTGTTCCTTTACTTACTCCCCCTGCCACCAACACCCTTTTTAAAATTTTGATGTAATAGCTGTCCAACCCTGTGGTTTCTAGCAGCTTCCCATTACATTTCAATCACAATATAATGGAGCCTAGATTTCTTTTGCTTTCTCAAAGATTAAACACACCCACGATGTGATATTGATGCATTTTGTAATATTAGAAGAAGTTTCTTTACTGTCACAATAAAGTCAACATCTTATGAAAAGGGGACACCCTGGAAAAGGTCAGGAGGAAAAAAAGCAAGCCACAGTTTTACAACACAACATTATTCAGTGCCTGTGTTGAAAACGTGCTTGACAGGAAGGGTCTGCAGTGCATTGGCCGTGCCCTCTACACAGAATTCAGTGGAAAGCTGTATGTGTAGAGAAGGCAGCAGGCGTGGAGCATGTGCCAGTGCTACTCAGTCAATGCCCAGAAGATTCTACCAAGAGGAAAGCCATTTAAAGTTACTTCACAGTAGGTGAAATTAGAAAAAAAAAATTACAAAAATAAGGTTATATTTACAGATGATATGTTCTAGAAAATATGAATCGAAGCCAAATGTGGGAAAATTTTTAAGTAGAATGACTAATTATAAGGGATTTTTCTCCCTAGAGAAGAAAAGCATATTATAAAATCTCTGAAAAAAAATCTCTGTTTTTTTTTTGAAACACAGCCTTTGGGAATTTGGTTTTGGCATTTTATCTACATTCTCTTTTTCAGTTAAATAGATACACTATTAACCAGATTAAATTTAATGAATAAAAATATCCAGATAAGCATGATTAAAAAGATCCAGATAAGCTCAATTTCAGCTTCTTTCTGCCTTGTGTGTTTGACCCAATTATATAGAGTATGCCATCTCTACCATCTATAGTTTCATCTTTAATATTTATAAAATAGTAAGCAAAGTACAATAAAATATTCAAATAATTGCCAGGTAATTTCTAGTGTATTAGAATGTAATTAGGAAGCATTGTATTTCTACTATTATGGTTTTGATTGAACGTTTTTACTAATTAGCCATTTATGTGCCTGTTTATAATTTTTACATTAGAATATTTAACATTTTTCTTTGAATCTGACACCATTTTGCATATTAAAGATCTCAACCTTTGCTTTTTCTGGAATAATATAAACCTATTTCTCAGTTTATCATTTGATTTCCTATCACCTTAATTTTATTTATAATATTTTTTATATTTAAGAAATTGTTAAATTTTTAAGTGCTGAAATCTATCTTTTCTTTTTATTTTCTGCTATTGGAAGTATGTTCTAAAAGATCTACCCTACTAATTTTGCTTTGTTTCTGCTGTTTTAGGTAGAGTGATTTGTTCTTATCCTACCTTTGAAACTTTGTTTTTCTTTGATACTGCATAACAAAAATCTTCTCATTAGCTTAGACTTACCTTGCTCCAAGAGTAGAATATAATCATTATTGGCTTCATGGAAGGTCATACTCTTGGCTAATTTTGAGTTCCATTTCATACCCCATATTCTCTATGATCATTCACTGGTCCTCAACATCCTTTGATCATCCTTCTCTAAACTTACAGCATTTAATAGGATATGCCACACACATGAGGAGGGAGTGGTGAATGGTTTTGGATATTTGCCCTGATGCCATAGTGGGGTGGAAGCAGCTAAGCAGGAGGGTGACTATAGGGGAGCAGCCCCATATTCAACATGAGCAGCTGCCAATAGTGACTCTGAGACTTACTTTATTCTGATGGTAAATTGATCTCTCCCTTCAAGGCCTGTTAGATCTTAGAGGGAGCTGGAATGCATTTTGCATACAAAATAGACACCTCAGGAATAAGGGGAGAAAGAGTATCCAGACTGACATCAGAAAGAAAGATAACATTTTGTCCAAAATGCTAAATACTTAAAGAGTACTAGGAAAGAGAAATTAGACCTGAGTCTCCAGGTGAAGTACTAAAGGAGGAAACCAAAGAGCATTCAGATTATAAATTATATCTCAGATTCTGAGGGAACAAAGAGGCCAGAGTTGATTGAATTGAGGAAACATATCTTCAGCTACAGTATATGTGATATATAACGGCCATTTCCATAATATGTCTGCCTCCTATTCTAAGATGTAAATGTTACATCTCTTGTGCTGGCATGCAATCCCTGTATGTGTAAGCTGCTTTCTCCAATATTGGGTTAGCCAGCCTCCCCACATCTCAAGAATGACAGCCAGTACTTGCCATTTATTAACCACTATTTGTGTGGGAACCACTGTGCATGAATTATTTTCACGTAACTCTGACTTGTATTCTAAAACTTAGAGGGGTTCAATTTACAGAATTTTCGAAACTTGATCATGTTCCCCCAGCTATCTAATGGGAGAGCAGGAACTCAAACTCAGCTCTGTCTGACTCAAAATCCACACACAGCATGTATTTTTATTCCCATTTTATAGTTGAATAAGCTTAAACTGTAAGCTCCCTAAAAGCAGAGACATTTTTATAAACTTCCTTTTTTCTGAACATGGCTTGTATTAGTGGAGAGACAATAAATAACATAAGGAAGGAGCTAATATATTCCTCTGATTTTAAACTAAAGACCCACAAATTTTAGACATGTATACCTTCTATTTTTATTTCCTATAGTTAGATGCTGCTTAATGAAAGTGAACATATGAAGAAGGCACCATGAGCTACATCTTTCCCCAAAAAAGAATTTTTCAGAGTATTGCAGAATTGGCATGCCAATCTTTAGGAAAAACAAGACTGAAAAAATAGTTTTACATTGTACATACATTTCTGATACTCTGTTATGATGGTTTGTGAAATTATTAATCACTTCCAAAAACTGTATTGCCTTATTTCTGAGAGATTGTCATTTTTTTTTTTTTTTAGGACACAGCCGGCCAGGAAAGATACAGGACTATCACTACAGCTTATTATCGTGGGGCCATGGGCTTTATTTTAATGTATGACATCACAAATGAAGAGTCCTTCAATGCAGTGCAAGATTGGTAAGTTAGAGCAAATGCTGCCATTACTACTAATAAGGATTGTTTTCCATTCAGTTCTCTCTTCCTCCCCAAAGCAATGACCACACTGCAATGTAATATAAGTGTTTCTTATACACTGCAATCCTACTGTGCTTCATAAGACAGAGAAATGATGGCTGTGCTCAGAACCATTGTCAAGAGATTGGTAAGAAGTCATTCTGGTGATTTTTCTTCATTTTTGTTCATTTCAGGGATTCACATCCTGTCATACTTATTTCTATGTAGACTAGTGCATTGCTTTTGTTTTAAAAAATAAGTAAAGGTTTGGAAATTTGCGGTTTGAAAATAGGGATCTAGAAACAGTGGCCCACAGGCCAAATCTGGCCCACCAGTTGCTCTGTAAATAAAGTTTTATTGGAACTCAGCCAGGTTCATTTGTTTATTTTCTCTGATGCTTTCACACTGCAACAGCAGAGTGAAGTAGCTGCAACAGAAACCATATGGCATATGAAGCTTACAGCATTTTCTATCTGGCCATTTACAGAAGAAGTTTGCCAACTTGTTATCTAGAAGATTTGTTAATTAGGTTATTTGTACTGAAAGTTTCAAAGGGCTGGGGTAAGGGAAAAGGCAAAACCTAAACCCTCTCTGACTCATGGCTCTCTCCAGTCTTCTGATAATACTCTGTCCACAATGAGTGTGATTTGCCATGGGGTTACTGAAGCAGCTGCAGATTCCTTCATCCTGTCCCACTAGCACCTCAGGAGGGAACAGAGTAACCAAGGCGAATAGTCATGAATTCCTGTAGCAGAGATGAAAAAAGCTGTTTTTTTCTGGAAAGAGCCATAGTCTAACTCAGGCTTTGTGTGATACTAGGTGGGAAAATGGAGCTCCCACTGGTAATGACTAGGACTGAGGAAACTGGCTATACAGTTTGACTCTAAATAATCACAGTTCATCTATGTAAGGGAGCATTAGATGGGAAATAGACAAGCAAAACAGTATTCTTGCTTTGTAGTTGTTTTGGTCTTCTCTGATAATATCATCGAAAGTGATTTTTTTGTGTACATACCTATCATCAGCTCCTAGGATCAGATGTTATTCCAAACTTCAAGCAACCAATTACTTTATTTATTTTAAGTGCTAATTTTTCATCTGGGAAGGTACATCTTTCTTATTTACACACACACATACACACTTAGCATGTATGAGATAATATGATTGACAATAAAAGAATTTTTAAAATGCAGTTACAAACTGAAAAAAAAAAAAAGAAAACATTAGGACCTATATGAAAAGTAGTTATCTTGCACTGAGAGACATGGAAGAACACTTGAAGTCCTTTATAGTAGACTGAATATTTTTAAAAAGTCAGTCAGTTCTCCTCAAATTAATGCAGAAACTCAAGGTAATCCCAATTCCAAACCAGCACATTTGGTACAAAATGGAATGAAATAGAAAGTTCAGAGATAGACACAAATCTACGTGGGGATTTAGTTTCTGATAAAAAATAATATTTGAATTAGTGTCAGAAAGGATTGTTCAGTGAACGGTGTTATGGTATCTAGGTAATTGCCATGCAAAACTGTGGCATATATATGTCATGCAAAATAGTGATTTTAACTTGGACTATCCTCACTGCTGGAAGTTGTTGGGACCCAGTGCTCTCAGGCAGGAAGTGTTCATGAATGAAGTTTCAGACTTCAAGTTTCCATTCTGTTTGCACCCATAGATTTTCTTGCCCTATTTTTCAATGAATGTTTTTAGTAATGAGAATATATGGAAGAATACATTAAGCTCATTAAAACCAAAGGGCAATAACACCAGGAGCCACGCCACTAATACCCCTGACTCTAGCATGAGAGGAAACACAGAAGTGCTCAGCTTCTTCATCCCAGATATACCACATAATGATGCCGCTACATATGTACAGCTTAATCTCTCACTATTTCAGAGGCAAAGGGAAACATTCATTGTTTCTGGAGCCCAGCCCATGCTTTCCAATTTTTATACTTTTTTCTTTTATGCCATCCTTGGCTTCGCATATATTTTTCTGCAAACTCCTACTCTACTTATCCCCAGATGACAATATTTGTCCAAAGCCAACAAACCCATCATATAAGCCAGCATTTACCTATTCATTTTTTTATCCATAATTGTCTGATCATTGTTTTATTAATTTTTAAAAATTTGTTCAGAAAACTTTTTGAGCACCTTCTCTTTGAGAGCCAATCTGCCAGACATCATGTTTAGAAGCTATGCCAGCCTTTACTATCTCAGTTAGTGGATTCACCATCATCCCATTATCTGACATAGAAATCTGAGCCAATTTCTCCCTTTCACCCATCATCTTTTGCTAACCACAAGGTTCAATCACTTTGGCTTTTGCAGTTTCTCACAAATCTATTCCTCTCCTTTCTTCCTAGTGTCACGGTCCTAATCCAGACTGTCATGTAGGAACTTTCTTTTTAAAAAATATTTTGGGTGCATTGTAATTATACATAATAGTGGGATTCATTGTAATATATTTGTACATGTACATAACATAATTTGGTCAATTTCATTCCCTATTATCTTCACTTGCCCTCTTTTACTCTCCCGGTCTCCCTTCTATTCTATTTTCATGAGCTTCCCCCCGACACACATCCTTTTTCTAAATTCCACATATGAGAGAAAACATTTTTTCTGGAACTGAGGATTGAATTCAGAGAAGCTTTGCCACTAATGTGCATCCCAATCTCCTTTTGCTTTTATTTATGCATTTATTTTTCAGTAGTGGGGATGGCACCTGGGGTGCTCTATCATGGGACTACATCTCCAGTTCTTTTTTTATTTTTTATTCTGAGACAGGGACTTGTGATATCACCCAGGCTGGCCTGAAACTCCTTAAAAGCAGCTGGGAAAATCGTATACAACCATGCCTGGAACATTTAGGAACTTGTTATCTTGTCTCCACCTTTCCTTTTATTTTAATAATAAACCTTAGTAGTGTCCTGTCAGTGTTTAGCATGTGAATCGCCTGTGGAGCTTTGACAACATGTACACCCAGACTCCCCACTACCCTACTAAGCCACATTTCCCATGGCAAATATGAGCATATTTTCAAAGCTGCACAAGTAACTCTGAAACCCTTTTCTGGTCAAGACTGTTGGTTTAGAATGAAATGCAGACTATCTGTGACCGGTAATGTACCTCCATGTAGCTATTTCACTGGCAACATTTCCTGCCACTCCCTGACATTGGCTCTAGGTTTCAGCCAGATAGACCATTCCTCAGTTTACAAAGTTTTCATCCTTCGTCTGCATTTGTTCCTCTCCCTAGAATCCCATTTCAAATTTCTCTTCACCTTCTAAACTCAGCTCAAACTTCAGCACTTCTATGGAGCTTTCAAGTACATTGCCACCCCTTTTCCTATATCCATCTCTATTCACAATATCCACCTATACCCTCATCTCTGTGTCCATGCTAAGCTAGCACCTTCTGCAGACCAATAAAGAATCTAGTAGATGCTTCTTCTTCCTAGTAGTTGTTTCTTGATTACATTTTGTCTTGTGTATTGGATTTTAAGTTCATTAATCTTTTCTCCCTGTGTTGAATACACTACAATCCAATATATCAATATATATTTTTTCTTTTTTTTCTATTTTTTCTATTTTTTTCTTTCTATTTTTATTGTGGTAAAATACACATAACATAAAGTATACCATCTTAACCATTTTGATATGTCCAGTTCAGTGGTATTAAATATATTCATATTATACAAACATCACTACCATCAATCTCCAAAACCCTTTTTATCTTCAAATGCTGATATATATTTATTAATATATTATATTAATATATTCATCTATATTAATAGTATATTAATTATACCCATTAATAGTATATTAATAGTAGCCACTGAACACTAACTCCCCATTCCCTTCTCCCTGTCACTCCTGGCAGCCCTGATTCTGTTTTCTGCCTCTGTGATTTTGACTATCTCATACAAGCAGAATCATACAGTATGTGTCTTTTTGTGACTGACTGACTTATTTCACTTATTTCATGATCCTTAAGGTTTCACCAATTTTGTAGCATATGTCAGAATTTCTTTTGCTTTTAAGTATGAAGAATATTCCAGAGTATGTATATACTATATTATGATTATGTATTTTTTTTAAATATTTTTTTAGCTGTAGATGGACACAATGTCTTTATTTTATTGCTTTGTACGTGGTGCTGAGGATCGAACCCAGGGCCTCTCACATGCAAGGCAAGCGCTCTACCGCTGAGCTACAATCCCAGCCCTTATGATTATATATAATACACATATACATAAATGTATATATATATTTTTTAAAAAAGTATATCCAAGGAACTATGGAGAATTTCATTTTTACCTAATTTGGCAATGGAAAATATGTAAATTAGTTCAGACTGACATAGTTAGGAATTCAGGGTTCTATTCTTTTTCTCAATAGAAGAGTTAAGTTTTTCTGTTTGTTTGTTTTTGTTGGTTTTTTTTTTTTTTGGTACTAGAAATTAAACTCAGGGGCACTCGACCACTGAGCCACATCCCCAGCCCTATTTCATGTTTTGTTTTGTTTTTTAATGTAGAGACAGAGTCTCACTGAGTTGCTTAGTGCCTCCCTGTTGCTGAAGCTGGCTTTGAACTCATGATTCTCCTGTCTCAGCCTCTCTGCGTGCTGGGATCACAGGCTTGCGCCACTGTACCCGGCAGAGTTAAGTTTTTGTGTATTAACTGCTATGCCACTAATTATATTCAGCTTTTATTTTTCTTAAGTATATACTCGAGTTAAATCCCTATTAGATTATAAGCTATTTGTAGGGAAAGACATTCTTACTTGTTTGTATTCCCTACTCAACATAATAACTAGCACAAAAATGGGTATTTTTTAAATTACTGTAAATTGAAGAAAAGGAAAAAGGAAAAAAAAAACACAACTCATCAAAAACCTTGGGACATGTTAAAGGAATAAGAACAGACTTATATAGTTTAATAAAATACAATGGAGAGAAATAATCCAGTGCAGCAACTTGAAATTGCTTTACCTGATGGTATTATTGGTTGGGATGCGGGTGGGAGAGTTTGCTCATATTCAGGGATGGCTTCTACAACCAGGGACGAAGGTATTCCCAGAGAAACAAGAAAAAAGGGGCACATTCTTTAGATTACTGGTCTCCAAGTGCTGATTTTTAGGGTTGAAAAAATATATAGAAAAATATATATAGCAAAAAGAAAAAATTAAATAGGGCTGATTTACAACTGATTTTTCAGGTACTCTTCTAAAAAATGTACTTCAATGATACAGAAATAAAAAGAAAACATGTTCACTGTGAGTACAACAAAATCCTTAAACTATCTAACTATAGAGAGAATTAGATTGTGTTACATTTCTTAAAATTTTATTACACACAAATGTTACTATTCAGAAAGAAGACAAGTAGAGAAATTTGAGATAATAGCGGCAGCTAACAGATTGTTTGAAAAAAATGAAGGCTGTTCCTTTGTGAAGATATATTAGACTATGCTTTGAATTTTCCAATGTGATTTATTTAAGGAGTTATTAAATCATCATTTTTAATTTGGCCAAAGTCCTCAGTTCTGTAAAATTAATAAAAAATTAAACTGTGAACTTATTCATAAAATTATCTAGAATCTATGGCATTTGAAAAAGACTGAGAAAAACTAAACACAAAAGATGGGTTTAACAATGTGGTTAATGAAACAAGAGTAGAAAGTAATTCCCCAGAATCAGGAGAGAATGTTCATTTTAGCCATTGTTCTCTAGAAACAGGGAGGGAAAAGCTTATGCACTGATGCTTTATTGGGAAGTACTGTGCCAGGGAAGCAAGAGGTGGCGGGCTGGCCGTTCATACTGGAAACTATACCCAGGCTTAAGTATTCTTTTAGATTTGCCCATGTGCTGAAAATGTGTGTAATCACCTGGGCTGATCTGCCATATTTCCATTTGCTTAACCTGCAGTGTCCAGGGGAGAAAATTGCAGGTAGTTATAGAGGCAAGAGCAGCAATCTTAAGGCTACCTGGTCTTGGGGGAAACAGAGGATACCCCTTTTGTGAAAACCAAGCATTCTGTGCTTGGAATTTTCCAATGGATTTATTCAATAAACAAATTAATTCACGATTTATTAAAGAAACAGGTCCCAAATAGGTAAATAGTTAAAAAAGAAAGAAAAGAAAAGAAAAAAGGAAGGAAAAGAAAATGTAATCACCATTGAAAATCCATCCCCCTTTGAAGATTTTTTTTTCTTCAGAGGACCTGTGGCCAGAGAGTTTTTAGGATATCAGTTGGAATGTGACCTAAAATATACAGAATTTGGATAAGTTATCCGAGTTCTTTATAAAAGTCTGGCACTGGGACTCAAAATGTCTACACACGTTACAATGCATTTTAATTTGATTTAAAATCTTCCCCATCCATGAGTTTAACTTCCTTCTGTTCTAAATGTGGCAGGGCCACAGGCTGCTGTGTTTCTTGTTGGAGAATGCCATTGGCTTATATGCCACCCCCCCTTCTTATTTATTTACATTCTGCTTTTTATGACACAGTGAAGAACTATAAATATAAGGACTTTTTTTTTTTTTTTGAAGAAGGAAATCTGGTGAGCAGATTGATACCCACCAGACTGAGGATAAAAGTCTAACACTATCTTCCCACCAATTTGAAATAATTCATTTTTATGACATTCAAAGTACCATTGCAGATGTGCTGGAACCAGAATGAAATTTCACCTTCAAACATTCTCTTCCTTGGCAGTTTCTCTTTTCTTTACACTTTATAAATATATAGCACCCTTCAGGTGATCTTACTTTAAACATGGAAGAATTTTGACCTGATAATAATAACTAAGATATGAGGAGCAACTGATAAGCTCATCAGGGTTTCTAATCTCCAAGGCTCCTACCAACTTTCAATTCATTTGTGCCATAGATCAGAGGGGACAGTGGTATGGTCAGGGAGGATGTTAGACCTCAGAATCTCACTACCAACCCACATAGGACCTCAAGGGGTTTCTTCTCTCTCCCTGGATGTTGATGACTTCATTTCTTATTGTGGGTCTGACCCAGCCATCAAACATTTTTCCCACACAGGTAACCCAACTTAAACTCATGTTTTATTTAGAAGCTAGCTAGACCCTATTTCACAGTCCCTTCAAAAACAAAGTGCCTTATTTCCTCTGTGGTCTTTTCCATATTAATAAATAATAGCATCCAAAACTTCAGAGTTACTCTTCACTTCTCATTGTCTTGGACCCCACATCCAGGCCTTGAAAAAATATTGTCATATCTTGGATCTAGTATTAAAAATTCAGCCTATTGTCTTTATTCATGGCAGTTATAAACTAATAAGTCACTACCGGCACCGAGTTAGTGAATACCAAGCCATGTCCCTTACGGTAACACAAGTCTGCAAGCCTCTAGTCCCACATTTTGCTGATTATTACATAACCATGTTTTGTATGTGTTTCTTTATTTAATACAATGCTGACATTTTAATATTGAACTCGTGACAAAAGTGCTATGATTCACACACCTCTTTCCTCCCTGGCACACATCACAGTCACCTTGTGCTTAGAACACCAAGGAGCACTTCAGCACTATGCTTAGGGTCCATTGTACACAGTGCAAACAAACAAAAAAGCACAGAAAATGTGAACAGTATGGTACCCAACAGACTGTAAAATGGGTCCCTGTTTGCAGTGTGAAATCTGAAACCAGAAGACAGGTGGCCCTGCTCAGTCTCAGCCAGGAACAGGTACATGGAGTGACTCAGGTATTTCATTACACCACGCACGTCTGTAGCTATCTAGCACCACCAGTATTGACTTTGATAAATATATTTTAGCAAACAGATGAACTCACAAATACAGAATCCACAACTAATGAGGCTCAACTGTGTTTTCATAATCCTACCACAGACCACTCTTCCACTGTGAACGAGCTTGCTAGAGCTGTTGTAACACAGTAACACACACAGGGTAGCTGAAATAACCAAAATGTATTGTCTCCCAGGTCTGAAAGCTAGAAATCCCATGTCAGTGTCCACAAAACTGATTCTTTCCCAGGGCTGTGTGAAGGAGAATCTGTCCCTTACCTGCCTTCTAGCTTCTGGTTACCTCAGGCATTCCTTGGCCTAGAGTAGACATTCTTCTTTTGTTTACATGTTGTCTCCCCTCTGTGTATGTCTCTCTCCCTCTCCTGTCCATTTTTTTTTTTTTTTTTTTGTAAAGACATGGTCATATTGGACTGGGGCCACCCTCATGACTTCAATCTCAACTTCATCATTCACAAAGACCCTATCTCCAAATAAAGTCACATTTGCAGGTCCTGGGGGTTAGAGCTTCATCATGTTGTTGTTGTTGTTTTTGTGGAGAGGTGTAAGAAACAATTCAGCCCACAACACATTGCTGTCGCCTGCTTCTGTGACCATCATCTCTTTTCTGGATTGCTGAAATAGCCTAATTGGACTCCTTGCTTCTACCACTGCCCCCATTCCCAAAATCTTCCCAGGACTGCAGCAAGACTAATCTTTTTGAACTATAAATTAGATCGTATCACTCCTCTGATCTAAAAGTTCACAGCATTTCATCTGTCCTAGGCTGAAGCCAAAGCCCTTACAATATTGTATAGGACTCCATGTGATTTTTCCAGTGCTTTTCCACCCTCACCTTCAGCTACTGTCCCTCTCTGAACACTTCTCTAGCCATACCTGCTTCTTTGATATTCCTAGAACACAGAACACATGCCTTTATCACACAGCATTAGCATCTGTTACTCCATTGCATGGAAGTCTCCTCTCTGGTGGCCATGTAAGCCCCTTTGACCTCCTCACCTTCTTCATGTCTTCTCTGTAATGTCCCCTTCTCAGGAAGGCCTTCCTTATATTGAAGACCCTATTTCATATTGCACTCCCTAACCACTCTCTCTGCTTTATGCTTTTTCTATAGCATTAATCATCTTCTGACATGTTTATAATGTACATATTTACTGGCTGTCTCCTCAATAAGAATGCAAGCTCCATTGGACAGGGATTTCTGTCCCTTTTATTCAATATGATATCTGCTGGGTCTATAATAGTTCCTGGCATGTGCAAGATGTTCAATAAATTCTTGTTGAATGAATGAATGTATGAATAACAGAAAGAGAAGTATGTAAGCCTGGGTCTTATTACTTTTGATCTCCATGGTCTAGCATAAGTCTAGGTACATATGACTTATATGTCCTCAACAAATAATTGATGACCAATGGCTGAAATAATATCAGACCATTATGAAGGAAGCATATCAGTGACCTCAGTTCAAATCATGTAAGGTAACACTGCCTATTTTGTGTGTCTGGGGAGGATACGGGAGATTGAACCCAGGGATAGTCTACTACTAATTTATATCCCAGCACCTTTTATTTTTTTATTTTGGGTCAGGGTCTCACTAAACTTCCCAGGCTACCCTTGAACTTGAGATTCTTCTGCCTCTGCCTTCCGAATAGCTGGGATTACAGGCTTGCACTACTGCACCTGACAGCACTGCCTAATTTACCAAAACTCTGACTATATAATGATACTCCACCCCTTCTCAGAAAAGTGGACTGGATATGTGAGAAGGATTGGTAAGGAGAAACCAAAATGTGCCTTATCTTCCAGATTGGGCAGTGTGGCTGATTAGATTACCATAGCACATTTCACCCCTAAAACAGTTTGGCTTTATTTGTCTTAAGGGGAGTGTATGTGTGGAATGTGTTAATACAAATTAAAGTGCAGCACCTAGAAAGAGCCAGAAATGTCATCTAACACAATGAGAAGTATCTGCTCATCCCCTATGCCTTTTTTTTAAAGCTTTCGTTTTACTATTTTCATCCAATTGGACAACTTTCTGCTTCTGGGTTCTAGTTGTTGTTGTTGTTGTTGTTTTCTACTCACTCTATTTGCTGCCTTGGATCTGACTTCTCCCAACAAATTCCCCAGGCTGGCCCCTGAAATAGCAATGAACTTCATGAAGAATGCAGAGATGTAAAAAAAAAGTAAAGATGTCTTAATTAAGCATTTCATTTACCCAATGTCCGCCCAGACCAAAGAAGCAAACCTGGCTTCATATTGTCGTCACAGAGAATTATGTTTGTACGCATATGTGTGGTATGTGATCTAAGAAATAGCAAATGGCTTAAAGACTGGGGCTTGCATAAGCAGTAAATGTGCTGATTATATATGCAGAAGTAGGTCAGGGCATAGAGGAGACACTTATACTGTATGATTTTGGTTGTGATAATATTTCTTAAATATTGATATTAAAGTAGAAGCTAAATTCTGGTAGATGCAGCCTTACCCCAGTCAGACTATATAGGAATTTAAAGATTAAAAAAAAGATTTAGACACTTGAGTCAAAGACATGCAAATACAATTGCTATTTGTTTTGCTTTCATTGGACTCTGAGTTCCTTTGTTCTCTATTCATCACAATATTTCATATCTTCTTTGAAATTAGTTACCTGCCTTTCGGGATAGATTTATCTTGAAGGACAATAATTATACCTGTCACAGAACTTCTCAGGAAAGGAATTGTGATAGAGTGTACTTTCTAACTCTAGATATTTGGCTTGATTCCTGGATGGTATTGTTAATAATTGTCATTTGAAATCAAAGCTGTGGGATTATTGATGATTTTGTTTGGAAAACAGTTCTAGACTTTAAAAATGAATGGTCATGGGGCTGGGGCTATAGCTCGGTGGTAGAGCGCTTGCCTAACATGCATGAGGCCCTGGGTTCAATCCTTAGCACCACATACAAATAATAAATGAATAAAATAAAGATCCATCAACAACTAAAAAAATACTTAAAAAAAAAAAAGAATGGTCATACTTGTGACCTATTCGGATCTTCCCAGTGCCTTCAGGTCCATCATGAACATACTTTCCATCCAATCTACTTCCTTTTTTTATATATCTTTATTTTGTTTATTTTTTTTAATGTGGTGCTGAGATTCAGTTTCTCACACATGCGAGGCAAGTGCTCTGCCACTGAGCCATAACCCCAGCCCCATCCAGTCTGCTTTCTGACCTCAAGAATATATTTAACACCACCTGCTACATAACACTGGTATTTATTTTGCATTTGTCCAGTTACTAAGTAAGTATGCACTCAGTCACTGCCTTGTGAAGAGAGTAGAAGGACCAAGTCTTCTGAATCTAAATTAACCCAACTCCAATTTAATCTCTACCTATTCCAAATTTAGGACACTGTAGCGAATTCTGGAGCTCCACTTGTTCATTTATCATTGGAATTGACTTGGTCATTCATTTTTGCAGTTTGGTTAATTACGATGATTATCTTAATTATCAGTTGTAAACCAACTCTCCTATAATCCCTTTCCTTAACAATAACAAAAAATTAAAGAAAACTGTTCAAAAGAGAAAATTAGAATAACAGCACATTAGTCATGATCAACCCAGAATATAGGTCATGGTCTCTGATGTCTGATTCCATTAATTGTAGACAGAGTCCGTGTTAAGTATCCTCACATTCCCTTTCTGCATCATCAATTTTCAAAGTAAGAGCAAGAATCGTGGTGTAAGTAAAAGAACTTGTAAGCAGACCAACTAATGTCACAGTCTCTGTGACCTCAATCTCATGTTCTCTGCTCACAGAATGACACGTAAACAGTTCTCACATAAACTCTGTTATATCCTATAAACCAATTTGAACTCATAAATATCAAATGAATTTTTAAAATAGTATTCCCTCTTATAACATAACATAAAACAACAACTAATGGATGATAGAAAAGGGAAGAGATGTTACAAGATCTGAATGGTTTCCTAGGTGATTTCAAACTTCTCATTTAATTAAATATCCTTAGTCATTAAATTTTTTTGAGTAGTCATCTCAGCATATGATTACTCAAAGTTAGCCATACTCAAAGTCAAGGGCAAAGCTTTCCCCAAGTTTGGCCTCACTTCAGATACAGACCACAAGTTTGGTCCACCCTAGATCCACCCTCACTACAAATTTGGAATTTCCCATGACTGTTCTCAGGTTCAGTAATCACAACTCAGGAAAGTACCACACTTGTAACTACAGCTTTATTATAACAAATAGAAATCAGAACCAACTGAAGAGCAAGATGTACAGGGAGGGATCTGGAAGGAGCCCACATTTCAAAGGATTGAATGTTCTAAACCCAAAGCTTTTGATGTCCTCAGGGACATGTTTCCCTCCTGGCACTTTGATATGTGACACTATGCAGAGCATTGACCACCAGGGAAGTTTACCGAAGCTTTGGTCTCCAGGATTTTTATTGGGGTACTATGACATATGCATAATTGGTTGAATCATTCTCTACATGATGAACTCAGTTTCCAAACCACTTCCCCTCCTTGGTCATATATCTAAGGCCACCTGACTCAAAATTCCAACACTTTAATTATATTTTTGTTCTTTCTGGCATGGCCAGCTTCCATCATGAATCATCTCATTAGCATAAAATATCAGTTATTCTGGAAGGAGCCCACCATGAAAAATGAAGAAACTGTAATTGATTGGGGAAATTCCTAGGATGTGGAGTAACAGGGAGCAAAGGTCAGTCAAATTTTTTTATGACACATGTCTATTTTATTTATAAATAATAATCATGTCTACAATGGAAATTATAAATTACAAAATACTGATGTTCAAAAATGGCAAGTTAAATAGAGTTTATTTAGAGGAATTGATAAAAAAACTGGAAACTATGGCTTTATAGCACCCTTATGGAAGGCCCTATTGTAGGAAAACTCCCCTGATAGTGCCCCTAAAAGAGCCTGTGAGGTTGACAGAAGTGCGAATTAGCTGCAGTGTCCCTAGCCTGTCTCCCAGGCCCTCTAGTATCCTGTTTGCATCTCACATTCCCCTTGACCTTCCTTCCCACTCTTGCCCTTGTTGGTGTCCCAGATGTTTCTATTCAAATCAGTGGCTTCCTTGGCATTGAAGCGAAACATAGTGATAAGACCAGTCTGACAGGGTCATTTTAATATAGCCCTCATCAAAATGCCCATGCCAAAATGTCAAAATGGCTTCTTCTTATTAGCAAATAGTAGAACAACAAATATTTTGACCCCTATTCTATCCATAACCCCATTGCTAATCAAAGCCCTTCTTTCAACTTCACACCCTTTGAATTTCACAAGGCTTGATCCTAATCATGACATTTTTATAAATTTGCTACATGGCATTCAAGGAGTTAAGTCTAATAGAAACTAGCTATCTCCCCTGCCCCAAACCCAGCATTTCCTAGTTGCATATCAAATATTTAAGCAATTTGAAAACAGAGGCTTTGCTACAATTGAAATTATTTCCTTATCATTCCATTTTTATAAACTATGAATTTTAAATATGTGTATTAATATGGTAATTTATGTAAATCTTTGCCTTTGTATTTTGTATTCTGGAGATGAGTCCTTTCTGAATTGATGGAGCATAGAGGTTTACATTCTGTAACCTTATAATATGTACTGAAAAGTACCAAATATGACTTAATTTATGTAGCTGAATAGGATAGCTTATCATAGGAAAGATTTCCTTAAGCCATGAGGAAAATTTCTTTTCATTTTTTTTTTAATTCTCTCAATTTAAAACTAACAGAGATAGGAATCTGGGAAGGGAAGGAAAAAGGCAGAAAGAAGAAAGTCCATGTGAGAATAGGGTGATTAATTAAAACTCCATTTTGAGAAGGGAAAGAGACAAAGAGCAAACAGACTGAGAGCCCCAGTGCCGGTGAGGAGAACTCTGGAGGTTTTGAAAATGGTTACTCAGGTCCCTTGTCTCCAAGAGAGAGAAATCTAACAGACTCAGATATCGTATAACCTTTGGAAGTGGACAGTACTTAGCCTTTCTCAGTCTTATTTGATAAAGTGAAAAGTAGGAAAAGAATTCCTAACATACAAGATGGCCATGAGGAATAGAGAGAAAATGTACCATAGCACTGAAGGGCTTTTAGCCCTTAGATCTATATCAGATCGCAGTCTTTAATCCAAGCTGCATGTTACAATCCCCTGGAGATCTTTTCTGGAGGCGTATTTGTCCTCAGTGCTGGCTCAATGATAATCTTTGCCATTACGAACCTAGCATCAAATATTAAAAAATTTCAAAGGATTGAATGTGAAAAATGAGACGTTTTCCCAAGGCAATATTTTGGTCACATATTAGTGGAATTGAGACTCTTGTGTATTAATAATAACTTTCTGGGAAAAAAACAAATGCATATTATAAGTTTCTTAACCTTTTCTGAAGCCAGATTTTGCAGAGTGATTTCTTATTCCCCCACCTCTACAATTGATGCATTAAAATTTGGACAGGACCTTAATGCTGATCGTTTGCCAGTGTTCTTTAGACTCTGTGATCCATAGGCACATAGCAAAGAATTAAGACATAGATCAGAAATTCAAAACAAAATATTTGGACCAGCAGGATTCAGGTAACAAGTCCTGTGGGTCAACAGCAAACAGGACCAGTGGTGGAGCCAGCTGCTTTCTGAGACAGAGGCTCATTCTAGATTTTCTCTCATTGTTAGAAAGACAGGCTTGAACCCATGGGCTGAATCAAGAAGTTTCTCCTGGAAAGAGTTAGAGATGCAATGATGAGAAATAAGTTTTTCTAACAAAGACATGTCATCAGTGTTACCTCTACAGATATTCCCAGGCCCTGCTGGCTGTCTCTGAAGCCCACAAGATGCTATATATACCTTACACGATTCCATTCAACCAGGAGTTGCATTTTTACTTTTTCAGTGGAGGGGGTTTTGCATGGAGGTCACAGAAAAGGATGACCACAATGAATCATATCCTTCTCTCTTGGACTTCAAAATCTCAAAGAGAAAAGTAAGACATGATCCAGTGCCCAGGTCATCAGGTTAGTGTTGCAGAAGCAAGTCTCTTTTTATCCTGTCTTTCAGCCCTTGTCTTCCTTCATTCTCCCTTCCTTATTGCCTGGGCTTTCATATCACCTTCTGATTTTCAAAGCCCTCATCCTCCCAGGCCTACCGTTTAGGAAGTAGACGGGGTATAAAGAGCCATTCTGGCCATACCAGACCATGAGCTATTACTCACAGTTAATGTGCTCTCTGCTACCTCATTTGTCCCACTAGGATGCGGGTCTCCTTTCCTGCTGACCTCTGCCTCTTCCCCATCCTCTACAGCTCACCTCAACTATATCCCATTACCAAGGAAGGGAGATAAGGCCTGGTGAGGCCAGCCAGGCAGCAGGTATTCTTAAATACCCTCCTTTCCTGTCTTGTGGTCGAGTTCTGTTGCCTCTTTAGGATTCCCTTATACTATCCCTTATACATCTCATAATCATGTATCTCTCTCATTCTGCTTTATGTGATCATTGTTTACTTGTCCATTTCTTCTACTATGTTTTGAGGTTCTTTTAGGGGGGGCAGGTACCGGGGATTGAACTGAGGGACACAAATATTCAGCCACATCCCCAGTCCTATTTTGTATCTTATTTAGAGACAGGGTCTCACTGAGTTGCTTAGCACCTCGCTTTTGCTGAAGCTGGCTTTGAACTCATGACACTCCTGCCTCAGCCTCCCAAGCCACTAGGATTACAGGTGTGTGCCACCATACCCAGCTTGCTTTAAAATTCTTGATGGGTGAGTAAGAATCAGATTCGTGTCTACATTACCCAAATCTCTCCAAGAAGCTTATACTTAATAGATACTTGATTAATATTTAATTGATAAAAATGAATGAAGGAGAAAACAAGAATTCCTAACCAATCTTGACATACATTACTCCTACAGGGTTTTATCTTTATCCAAACAACTCCTTTTGTGCTAATTGCTTTGATACTTTCTAAGGATTAATCAAATTAAAACAATTCACAGCATATGTAAGTTGATTGATGTGATAAGGTAAATGGGAATATTTGTACTTTAAAATGGCAGTTTTGTATTCCCCAACTAATCTCCAGTTTCTGAAAGATTTATGATGAGCATAACCAGAAAAGTCTTTGTATTCCTTGCTGAAGCTAGAAAAAAATAACAAAAAAAAAACTCCACCTTTCATTTAAGGCAATTTGCCATACTTTCTGTAAACTAGTGGGCTGGGGATAAACTCACAGAGCAGCATTATTTTGTGGCATTCTCAGGCAGCTCATCCTTGTCCTCCCCTTTCCAGAGAACCCTGCGTGATGAGGGACTTAAGGGAAACAAAGACATCACTGAAGGGGAGGAATGAGTTCCAAACTGAATGTTCTAATTGGGAATCAGAAGCAGCTAACGAAGAGGGTTGCCGAACATATATGCACACACACGTAGCCACCCTTCTGCTATTTCAAGAGAACTACATGTGGTAGCTCAAGCTCAACATTAAGGACTTTGATTTATGACTTCTCATTAGCAGCCACTACGCATTGATGTGGTTTGGTACCATCCTGCATAATAATTAACTCATCCATAAAGTACATGTTTGACAGCCAGGATGGAAAGCAATATTTGTTGCATGCTACCTCTGCAGCTGCAAAGGGCATTCACACAATTTTTCTGAAATCAAGAATCTATGTTTATCTCGATGAAATAGGAAAGTGTTTCACCAAGCTGTTTTGTGAATCAGATGTGCTAACAGATTCTGAAAGGATTTCAAAACTGTGAAACTCTGTAAGTGTAGAACTTTTTAATTTCAATAAATACTGTTGATGCTTACTTCATTAATTCCTGTTTCTAGATCAGAAAGCTGTTTGATTGGTTCCTTGTGCTTGACAGCTAAGTTGTCATTCAGGAGACTCAGACCAGTAGCTATAAGGCAGTGCAAAGAAGCATTGAAACCACAACTTAACACTCTTAATTATTCTGGCAGACACCTCAAGTCCTGTAATTCCTCTCAGTAATTAAGACCTACCCTGGGTAGATACAGTTCTCATTGATCCTATAGCAATGACAGAACCATCTACATTTTTTTATTTAGACCATTTTTTCTGACCAAATATTTTATAAATGCAATTTGTAGGCAATAATAAACACAGATTATGAGAGTACTTGAAGAATTTTTAATAGAACATAATAAGGTTGTCAGCTATAGCAAATAAGCAAACTCTCTAGTTAAATGTGAATTGCGGATAAATAATACATTTTTAGTATAAGTATGACTGTGCTTTACTTGGAACAAAAAAATTATTTGTCTTTCATCTAAAATTCAGATACAACTGGATGCCTTGTATTGTATTTGGTAATCATAGTTTTCTGAGACCTATAGATAATCTGAGTATAGTAGGAAAAAATGAAAGACATTTACATTCTAAAATTTGTCTATTAAATTTCCCTTTTCTCTTCTTGCCATCTGCCTCTCCTATTTTCTGGAGGTCATGGCTGGTAACCAAAAGCATGCTCTTATTTAGTCAAAATATTTATTAGTTCTGTAAAAGCATATGAGCTTCCAAAGACTGCACTCAGAAACCATCATAAAGAAAATGACACATGTGAGTTCACTGTATCTGTACCAGGGCAGCCAACTATGTTTATCTCTCTCTCGAGCTCGTTCTTATTTTCACACACACACACACACACACACACACACACACATTTAAATTGCCTTTTAAATTCATCAATACAATTATAAAATTCTTTACTTTGGTATAATAAGGTAAAACTCTATAAATTGAATCATACTCTGGCCTAAGTCATGTATTTTATAAATGTTCAGTAAATATGTATTGTAGATAACATCAAGTGTTATTATCAAGTCCTTAAAAAAGAAGTTCTAAGACTTAAATGGTTCTAAATGAGATTTCATGTAGCCTGTGGTCAATACTCCTCCTGATTTAACAAACGTTTGAAATCAACTGTGGGTGGTGGGAGCCTATTCTGTCCATGCATGTGGCCATAATGACAGAAGGGATAATAATAGCCCTTACTCCTAATATGTTTAATTAGTAGAATTTTACTTTGTATCTATTTGGTTTTTCCTTCTATTATGTCCTGGTAGCAGAAATTCAGATTATGTATTCTTGTAGGTTTTCCTTTCCCATCTTTCTGTCTCTATGCTTAGAAGTGTTCTAGCTGAGGAATCATGTTTCTTAAAGAATTTCAGGGTTGTTCTCATGTGAATTTTCTTTTCACTTAACAAACACAAAGCACCCATGAGAAAGTTGGAGAATTTTACTGCTCTCTTTCCTACCCCAACCTCAGGCTTGTTTATATAGGGGAGGTGAGGAGATTCTTTAAAAGGCACCTAGGTTATCCCACATTATCCAGAAGAAATATCAAGGGAAAACAATCTACTCATCCAGAGAGAATGCTGGGAAAATGCTAAGAACCAGAAAGATAATCAACACTTTGAAGCACTAAAATCTGTGCATATTTTGTCCTTGTGTTTATTCTTTTTTTTAAAATGTTTATTTTTTAGTTGTAGGTGACAGAATATCTTTATTTTATTTTTATGTGGTGCTGAGGATCGAACCCAGTGCCTCACGCGTGCTAGGCGAACACGCTACCACTGAGCCATAATCCCAGCCCCCTTGTGTTTATTCTTGATACTATAATTACCTGCTTTTGAATCTTCCTCTCCAGTAGGCTGAGAATCCCCATGAAGTCATAAGAACCTGCCTTGTTCTCTGTTTTTCCATTGTCTAGCCTAGTGCCTGAGTCACAGCATGTGTAGTTGTTATTTCAAAACTCTGAAAAACATTGCTATAGAGTAAAATATAATTGAATTGGGAGACACATAAAACATGCAACTCTCTAATTTTGGAAATGTTCATACTTCTAATTGTGTTGGCTTGCCTACAGCTCCAACCTTATTATTTCTCAGAGATCCATGAATGTATGTGTGTGTGTGTGTGTGTGTGTGTGTGTGTGTGTGTGTAATAATATGTCCTAGATATTCACTTAGGAAGAACTTATGTTTAGGAAATCATATACGTTAGAGATGTCTAACTGTCCATCAGACTTTTGTACCTCCCCCTATAGCATGGTTACTGGGAATTGGTTGCAGTCATCCACTCCACTTCCCATCTTCTCTTGCATCAAGGTTTGCCATGTGATTAATTCCTAATAGTGCAAGGCAAAGCAACCTATGCCAGACCATGATGGTTAAGAAGTGAGTGTGCTTCCTCCATCCCTGTTTGCCTCTTCCAGTGGGCTTGGTGCAAAATGTTGGAGTCCATTTGGGAAAGATGGTAGAGCCTGGAGATGGTAGGAGCTTGAATTTCTAGAATCTGCCCTGGAAAGACAGGCTTCCCCCAACCTATCAATCATAAACATTCATTGTGGACATTAGGTGCACAAGGAAGAAAATTCTACCATGTCTCAGTCATGGGCTTGTTGTTTCCAGAAAATAATAGCCCTTACTCCTAATATGTTTAATTAGTAGAATTTTACTTTGTATCTATTTGGTTTTTCCTTCTATTACGTCCTGGTAGCAGAAATTCAGATTATGTATTCTTGTAGGTTTTCCTTTCCCATCTTTCTGTCTCTATGCTTAGAAGTATTCTAGCTGAGGAATCATGTTTCTTAAAGAATTTCAGGGTTGTTCTCATGTGAATTTTCTTTTCACTTAAGAAACATTTATCTAGCACTCATTATGTGAAGCATGCACTCTGCTAGGCCTTGGGACTGGAAAATGATTAGTTGATAAATTTCCAAAAGACATAGACATATAAAGGGTAAGTGACAAGGAGATGCAATCAGAAATGTCACAACAATATGAATAAATCTCCAGGAACAAGTAGCACATTCTGTTATCTTTACTTGAGGAGAAGAAAAAGCCTTAATAGAGAAGGTGACCTTGAGTTGGGTCTTGGAAGAGGAATATGAGGCTTGTTAAAGGATGTGAGTCACTGTTCACAAGGTTTCACCATTTGTACAGGAAGGCAGGACAGTGCTTTTGATGTCACTCTACTGGCTTGTCATGTTCATCAGGAACAGCTTTCCTTTGTTTTACTTTTAGCTTTCTGCTGAATGAAGTCTTCCATTACTAACTTTGTCACTAATGATTTATTCTTTGACTTCAATAACCATATTTTCATACATAATTTTAATTTGAAAATTTTAAAAAATGATTCCTTTAGTCTATTTGGAAGTTATGGTTGTTTATGATAATAAATATTTTGTCCATTTTTAATCTATGTTTATAGTCATTACTTATGTATTTGTCCATAATTTTATTTTACACTGTGTTTTAATTTATTCAATTTATAAGCTTAGTTACATTTCAAGGGTCTATACTCTGTTCCATTATTCTGGTCTTCTAATTTTAACCAATATTACACAATTTTAATAATTGTGATTTAAAAATATTTTTATATATGGTAGGGCTACATCCTCAATGTTAGCCTTGCTTCTCATCCTCTTAACTTTATGTACTATTCGCTCTGGCAAGGGACCAGTTCTCCAAAATGAGAAGTTTAATAGGTGATAAAATGATTGAGAAGGAATTTAGAGGCTAAGGACAAATAAAAAGTAAGATATATAATTGATACTTCTTATTTTTTTACCACAGTAAGTGCTTCAAGGGAAGCAATCTCATTATTCTTTACAACTGTATTTAAGACTTTGGAAAATAGATGCATGATATTTATGTAGGGTTGAATCATTGTCTGGCCTTGGCTCATTTCTTTGCATGTCAGTAACTCTATTTAAGAATGAGTTAGAGAAAAGTTGTATTCAGCAACTCTTGGTAACAGTTATAGGAACTCTAATAAATATTTATTATAAAGCATTGAATTTCTTAGGTTAAAAAGGTTTTGAAAAAGGAGAAAAGGAAGTAGCTCTCTGTCTTGAAAGCAATTGAGTCTAAGATTTCACTCTGAATTCTTTTAGTATATATGGAAATTATTCCCAGTCAATATTCTTAATGAGATTGTAAATCTTTCATTTTTTACCTTATGCAGGTTATTATAATGCATGCATTTATTTTAAAAGAAAGATTTAAGTCAGGTTAGATTGGTACAGCTCTATTTTTCTAAAAAGAAATGTGTGCCAATCGTGTAGAGATCTCAACTGTTGCTGTGTTTGTGGGTCTGCTCCTAGAACCACAACGAAAAAGTCTGAATTATCATAGGATTCCAGGAGTAGAAGTGAGGCGTGTCTGCCATGCCTCCACCATCAGACCAGAGCTTGAAGACACAGAGTTGGCACTCAGCAAACATTTGTCAAGTGACTGACACCGTGTCAAGCCTGAGTTAAAGCAGTGAAGCAGCTCACAAGAGTGATCATGAGTCTGAGTCAGGAGATCTGAGAGGAAGTCACAAAACAAAATGTAAGATAGAGGAAGGCAAGAGGTTTGGACCCAGCCATGCAGGGTGGTATGTGGGACAGAGGGAGATTGACCCCTACCTTTAAGAAGTCTAACAGTATAGTGCCTGCTTATTAAATATAAAGAACGTTTAAGAATCCATCACTTATTTTATTGTCCTATGGCTAAAATCCAATTTGAATATACATTGAAATCATAAAATAATGCTTATTTTATCTAAGGAGTAATGAGCTCTAGCCATGTTTGTTATAGTCTGTAAATAAACAGCTTCTTTTTGACTGACTTGACCTTGTATTTGGGGAAATAAAGTATTACATCATTTTTCAGAATTAAATCTATCATTTCAATATCTTTAAATAAAGCCATAGGCTAACACTTTAAATGTAGGTCAAAAAAGTAATTGTTGATTTTCCTTTATTTGAAACATCTCAAACATTGCCTTTTCAACTATATATCAAAACGGCAGAGTTAGGAGCAAAAAATATGAAAGTAGATATAGAAATCAGCTTTTAAACTCGAGATGATTTTCTTTTTACTCAGGAAGTTTGTTAAAAGTATTCAGAACTCTAGACTTTTCTTAAACTGGTAATAAAATTATTGCAGAGATGCAGAAATGTTTTTCTTTAACTCAAACTATTGCACATAAAAGCTAAATTCTGGATAACTACATACTAGAAATCACTTCTTGAACCTACTTAGTAACTTTCAATTTCCTGAACTCTGTAAATATTTGGCAACAAATCTGTCCAGTAGGCAATATCCTCTACTGGAAGAAATATTAGCCCTAAATCACAAAATACTACTGCTACAACTTAGTAATAAAACTGCAATTCAGTGCTTGGAAAAGACCAAGATATCCGGCCCTAATGGTAGACAAGGGATTTAGAAACACAGCCAACCATGAAAATTCCCAACAGGACTATGTCCCAAAGGTATGTTCTTAAAGAGCTGTGCTGGGTTGCTTTGCGCAGAATAGGTCAAAAATCACAGTGCAGAAAACTCATTAAGTCAATGGCAGAAAAAGACATTTGCAACAACAACAAAAAAGGACATATTTTGCCTGGAACATATGCATATGTTCATCTTGAACTCCTACCTTTAAGGTTTTGTGATTCATTACCAGTGATTACAGTTAGTGGAAATTTTCAACAGTTGTCCCTTTTACTTGATTAAAATTGGTGATGTGATTGCTGATGGACTTTCTCCAACTATTAAGTTAAATGCCATTCAAGACAGAGCTATGACAGCTTTGAGGGAATGTATAGAGCTCTGAAATTTCTATACTCGGTTCAATTCTATTACTTTTCATTCACTACCTAAAATGCAGATTTATTCATCAGTTTAAAATATAGTGTGCTATTTGAATAATGCAATCATACACCAGCTTGCCAAAAGATTAAATTATGGAAATTTGTTTCCAATCTGAAAATAGTTATTGATGAACCAACTACTTGTAAGGATTTAGACTGAATGCTTTTTGATCATTGCAATGCAAGCCACCATTTCAGGATTCCAGGCGGGGTCCATTTTAACATTAACTAATAATAAGGGATAATAATAACAAAAACAAAAAAAGCCCCACAAAATTACATGGCTTTTGGAAAAGTAGTTAATAGGATATTTTGAGCCTATTTAAACTTCCTCCAACATTCATAAATATTCATTGAATCAATTAGTTATTTGAAGCTTATTGTTTTGCTGCTGAACGAAAATAATTATCTCCTAAGGTGGGTGTCCTGTCTGGAGACTGCATTTATTTTGAAATGTGTGAAAGAAACTAGTGAGGATTATCAGTTTGATTTTTCTCTATGTAGAGGCATCTTTTAGCTGAAGTATAGAATTAACTTTCTCTGACCCAGAAAAGCAAGAATTAGAGAGAGAGAAAGAGAGAGAGAGAGAGAGAGAGAGAGAGATCTCCTCAAGGTATATGCTACTTCCTGATTCCTAAATCATAGTTCTTAAGAAGCAACCCAAACTTCTTAAAAGTAAACTTTAAGAAATGCTCAGTAAATTCCCGTCCATTAATAAACTATCAGCCATCCAGAATCTAGTTTTCCAGAACCTCCAGTTTCCTTAAGATTGTTCAGATCCAAAGGAAATCCTGCGCTGTGATCTACCTCCTTCACCCCTAGTGGTCCTTCAAGGAAGGAAGAACTCCTATACATTTGGAAAGGCCAGTCAGGAGAGCCACTGTCAACAGGAAGGAGGTGCCTGGTGAGATGACAGTGTCTGTCTCCATGGGAAGAGAAGGGGAAGGAGACAGACCGACTGGCCCTGTCCACAAGAGGCACAGAGGCAGGAAGCATGGGACAGGCTATAAACAACAGGAACACAGCAAAGGGAGCAGAGTGGAGCTCAGAAAGGCAGTGTTTCTATGGCTTGGTTATGTGGGGAATAAAATGGCCATCCTGGGGCCAACAGACAGCAATGTATAAGAAGATACCGTGGGCACACCTAGCTGCTCAGCTCACCAGCAGCCCCACAACTTCCCATTTCTCCAAACTGAAGCCCTTTAAAGATTTTAAGTTTAAAATGAAAGAAGGGAAAGAATATTGGCTTATATACAATTCACTCTATTTCTCCCTAATTGAGACTTGCAATTCACAAACACAACACAATTACTAATGACTGTCCTGTCCTTAACAGGGGTTATTATAAAAACTGTCACTGAATAATTTATGTAATCTAAACAATATAATGATTATGACCTAGATATCCTCATTGGAAGGACAAGTAATCTCATTGTGGGTTGAATCTCATTTTTTTATTTCTAGTTCAGCCTTTCCCAACCTCTATTTTTATTTCTAGTTTAACCTTGTCTAACCTAGGCACTCTACATATATTAGATGCTAGATAAATGCTTGCCAAGATGAACAGAGATTAGGGTCAATATCACATTCAGCATGAATAGATGAACATATATATGCATATGAACCCATAAACATTTATATATCCCAGGGCCAATTTGGTAAAGAAAACACTAAGCAGAAGTAATTTTTGCCTTTGAGAAGCAAGATCCACTCTCCCATATCAAAAGTCATAATGACTCCAGACCAAGATAGGACAAAAATTCATACAACTGTACCAGCTACAAAGAGCCACAACAGCAAACGGAGCCATAATAACTGTTCATATCATGTTCAATGTATTGATGCCATGTTCCTTCATGAAATACAGAAAACTGGTACAAAAAAGTGACGAATTGCACAAATAGTGTCCTATCCAGTATTTACTACAATGAGCACCCTCTGTGACCACCTCCATCTTGGTCAACCAGCATCATTCTGGTATTCAGAGGTAGATCTAAATCCCTTGTTTGCTTTCTTTTTCTCCTTTTATTTCTTTTACTCATTCACAAATCAATACAGGCTTTTCTGTCAGCTTATGTTAAATTCCAAGAACATGGGCAAGGAAACTAAAAGATAAAGAAGTGAGAAAAAAATCAGATTGCCTTTAAGATGCTGAATTTAAGACGAGCAACTGGAGCTGACAGATGACATTTTATCAACTGCAAATCTTTCTCTGATCACTTAAGCAACAACCCTAGAAGAATGGCAGCCACACAGGGCTTGTGACAAAGAGAGCTGCATTCTTGAGAAGCAAGGGCACATGGTATAATTTCCAGAAGGAACTGAATGACAGTGCTAGTTTCTGATTTCTTATTCTGGAGCAATGTCTTTTGATGTTCTGAATTAATGCAGCTATAAGCCTGAACTAATCTGACATAATAAACGCTTAATTGGCTACTTCCAATTAACATTTCCCTTTAATCTGACGATTTGTTTTTATCTGACATAGATTGCTGTTCCTTGGGGCAGGATGCACTGTGTGTATTGTGTATCATGAAATGATGTTTGTGTTTTGGGTATAAGAATAAATGGCAGGGCTGGGGTGTGGCTCGATGGTAGAGCACTTGCCTAGCATGCTGCGGCACTGGGTTCAATTCTCAGCACCACATATAAATAAATAAACTAAAGGTGCATTGACAACTAAAAAATATTTTAAAAAAATAAATGGCAAGTCACTGCTAATAATCCTGCATATGAATACAAAAGTGACTGTATCCTCATGGGCTACTGCAAAAAGTCTTACAGGCTGGACCAAAGCATGTCAGGATTGCATGCAGGCAGGACATAGCAGGAGTAGCTAAAGGCATTTGGGAGATTGCAGCATTGGGGGAGGGAAGTGCCTATTGCCAGGACTTGTGCCACAGAAGAAACCTCCTTCTCATTGGTGATGGTGTTGTCCAGGGAAGGGCAGCTGGGAGTCTCTCCATTCTAAAACTTACCACTGAGCAGCATATTTTTTTTGATAAGTACCCAATTTATTAACAACAAAAAGGTACACAAAATATGAAGGAAAATAAGGATGACACCTATAAATTAAATGAGACCTTGTTTTGATACCAATTCAAAAAATGGTAAAAACAAAATTAACACTTATAAATAAATAAAAACAGGAAATATGACCCCTAAATATTTGATATTAAAGAGTTATTGTTTATTTTATTTATTTATTCTACTTAGGTATATATGATAGCCGAATGCATATTGATTCATTGTACACAGATGGAGCACAACTTTTCTGCAGTCCCCACATTTAGCAGTTCTTTGGGTTACAGAATGCTGCTCAGGGCCACAGTTCCTGCCAAATGGCAGGAGGACAGGCCAAGGCCCAGGACCACCTTCAGGGACCGCTGAAGGAGCCCAGCCAAGGGCAGACCGGAGACTGCTAGCCCCCAGCCACAGAGGAACCCAGACCCAGGGGAAGGGCTGCCTATGGGGACCCCTGTGGGAAACATGGCCTATGTGAGGCCCTGGACCACCCTGAGTTCTGCACCAGAGTTCCTACCGACCAGCGGGAGCACAGGCCAGGCAGGGCCCAGGACCACCTTTACGGACCTCCGCTGGAGCCCAGCCAAGGCCACTCCCACTGCCATCTTGAGTTACCTCCACTACTGCCACTGCCGCCACCATCTTTAGTGGCAGTAGTGTCCATCTGGGGACACCTGCTGGGGACTGGAAGTAAACTCCAAGGTGAAATACAGGTAATCTGTAGTATCACTGCCAGATTATAGATAGAAACCTCAATACCTCAGATCAGCATTTTAGATGAACACAATACCTTTATTTTATGTGGTGCTGAAGATCGAACCCACTGCCTCACAGATGCAAGGCAAGCACTCTACCGCTGAGCCACAATCCCAGCTCAGATCAGCATTTTAAGAAAGGAAGATACATAATCAACATGAAAAAGCAAGGGAAGAAAGTGCCCCAAATAAACCAAGGTACTACAATAATAGAATCCATTGACAGGACAGTTGATGAAATGTCAGAGAAAGAATTCAGAATATACGTAATTAAAATAATCTGCAAATTAAAGAATGACTTAAGCAAGCATATTAATACAGGCAAAAATTGATGACTCCCACAAAGAAATAAGAGAACAAATATGTGGTGGTGGTAGTGGACTGCTGAGAACAATGCCATAGTTTGCAAACTTTCATGTAATCACTGACTTTATTTGAATGAAAACTAATTTTTAGGATGTAAAATAAGACAATTCTAAAATCTGTGATACAAAAGAATATGACATTCTTAACCAGATAAAATGCTAAAAGTCACACAAGTATTTTAGTGGAAAAATTATTTATTATGATTACTGATACATTTTGACATGTGTACCCTATTTTTGCTTTTTATTTAAAAATAATTTTGATCTTATAGATAAGTTGCAAATATAAAAATAGTATAAAAACCACTCATTTATTATTAACATTTCATACAATTGTCACTTATCATTAGCATTTCATATAATTATCTTTGAGATTCATTTATCCCCCCACTTCTATTTTTTTCTCTATAAAAAATATATACACATTAGTGTATACATTGTTTTTTATGAACAAATTGAGGGTAAACCACATGCATAATGGTCCTTTACCCCAAACTTCAGTGCATATCTCCTGAAGTATTCTCTTAGTCCCAATATAGTTAGCAACTTTAATATATTTGACATTGATAAAATACCTCCACCCAACTTTTATATTCCAGTGTTGTTAGTGGATCCAATGTCTTTCATAGCATTTTCTCCTCTGGTGTAAGATCCAGTCTGTGGTCAGGAATTGCATATAATTGCCGTGTACTTTTGGCCTCTTTCATAATAAATATTTCTGTGACTTTTCTTTGACATTTTGGAAGGATAAAGTACCAACTCCCTTCCCACTTTTTAAAAAATAAAGCCTTCCTCACTTGGCATTTATCCAATAGGTCCTCCTGAGTACTTTCAGGAGGTTATGCATGCTCTATTGGAATGGTGTAGAAGTGAAGTTGTGTCCTTCCTACTGTGTTATATCTGGATGCACACAGTGTCCATCTGTCCCTAATTGGTGAAGTTAACTTTAATCACTTAGTTGATAATTTTCTGATTTGCTCACACGGTAATTACTGCACAATTTTCTCCCTTGAAACTAATAAATAGTCGGTTGGTGATGCTTTAAAGCCACACTAATATCTAGTTACTCTTCAAGATTTCCCTCTAGACCTAGCCTCAATTGATGAATCCTGTCTGATCCAATCTTTAATAAAATGCTTGAAAAATTATGATTTTCCAATTCCAACTTCCTCCACATCTGCCATCATCCCTCAGACTTCCATTTCAAGCCAAGGATCCTCCTTTTATTTAATTGTTATCCATATGAACCTATGAATTTCTTTTTTTTCAATAGTTTATAGTTTGCAATAAAATTTTAACTGGATGATTTATTTACTCATTTTTTCAATGTATATTTATTATTTAAATACACCAGGGATTCTCAGGGATTGAGCAAAAAGATACAACCTGCCTATCTCCATATATAAATACATATTATGTATATACTTATGAACAAAGATTTGAAGATAGCTACAACTTAGAAGAAACTTTTAAAAATGTTTATTGGATTTTTTGGTCCATTTCCATGATCTTCTTCCACCTGATTTGCAACAGCCTTGTGACTAGGCCAGACCACATCCTGGCTATTGCTGCCTTCCCAGGTTCAGCATTTGATTTGACTTTTCCAAGCCAAGAATGGAATGAAAGTGACTTTTACAGCAGATTACAAAAGATAATGTGGCCAAACAAAAGTACTTTGTACTAAACATCACGTCCATTATTCAACACTAAGAAGAATGCACCATAGGACAGGACATGGGATAATTGGTGACAAAACACAGTACCTTTTCTCATTGGAAGTTCCATTCTGAGGAACAAAACAAACAATAGGCAAGGTACTGTAAGTGTCAGAATAATAGCATAAGTTCTGATGAAGATTATGTAAGGGGATTCCAACTCCAGGAAAGGCTTTCTGGAAGTGAAGCTGATGCTTAAAGAATGATACAGAGGTTTCTCCAGAGGTCACAAGCTGTTCCTTGCACCCAGAGGCAGTCCCTGTAAAGTCATAAAGACAGTGGGAACATACACCCTGATTCCTCAATTCACCATGGTACCCCTAGTGTCTGATACATAGTTGACCATGAAAATTTGTTGAAGAGTGGGTATATGCCCAAAGGATATTGTATTCTCAGAAGAAAAGGTAATGCTGATAAAATTCAATACAAAATACTTTATAATATTTAGGTTCTGCTTAAATATAAAGTTCTACTTCTCCACATTTATATCTGTCCTGTAGTTTTAATTACATGTTGAAGAAGAGAATAGAACATGGAGCATTTTAAAGTCTAAGGTATTCAATTTTTTTTTGGATACCTTTAAATGAATGAGTTGTAAAACATTATTTATAACCAAGAAAAACTGGCTTCTCTCACCCATTTAATTTTTCCAGTTAACTGAAAGCCAGGTTGACTTGGCTTGGGTTCACTCTTACGGGCAAAATTTGGCATCATGATCATGGACATTGTTTAATTAGTGATGAATTATTTAACTTATAAGGGCATAAACTACATGATGGTGAATTTAAAAGATAAAAATTAGGTCACAGGGTAGCAGTGTATGCAAATGCTGTTCTCTGGTATTAAAAATGTCACAGCCAGAATGAAACTAATAGGAGCAGCAGAGGAGATCCAAAGCTAGTGCTGCTTCCTCTTCTGTCTCGCTTACTAGATAAGAGAGCTCATCCAATGCTAACTCCCTGCTCCCATCACCCTTAGGGGCCATTATTCACCCAGATTGCCATAGGTAAGATTCACAGAATGGCAACATATTGGGCAGGATAAATGTGCAGTAGGTTTTTGTGTCTATAGGATTTGGGTGTTTACATGAAAAGTTTAACCTGTTACTTGTTGTCTACCATGACCAGTTGGGAAAATCATGGAGGTTTGGGAAAGAATCTCTCCAAGGTAATATGTGACTATGAGTTCCAGAGTCATATGCTGAGTTCAGTTCCCAGACTTACAGCACACCCACCATTTTGAGTGTATCCAATTCTTCATTGTAGAATGGGAGTTTAAAATGTGCCTGTACCACGGGAGAATTGTCATGAGGATTAAACAAGATCATATATGTCAAATATTTAGTGTGACAACTCTGTGATACTCTCTAGGCCTCACTGAAGCATTGTAATTCTCAAAAATTGGATTGCCAAAAGCCTAGACTGGACTCAATATTACCCCTGATAAGATATGCCCATTCATGTGAGCAGTTTTTATTAACCAAGCAATTGCTCTGTGCTTTCTTGTGGTCTGCTGTTCAGGAACTACAATGTCTTGTATAATCAGTTAATAGAGACCGATGAAGAACAAGAAATGTGTCTTACAGGAAAAGTATTTTCAAGAGTTTGCCATGATCATAATTCTTTACTAGATGCTGTGGCGTGCGTCACTACAACTTGATTTCTGCCTTCAAAGAACTTAATGTGTCTGGTCACATCACTGACACTTGTCAAGTGTTTAGCATGACAAGCAGTGGAGGCTATCTGCTGGGATCAAGACTCCCAGATGTGTTACTTATGCATTTTAATTTTCCAAAGGAAAATAGTATCCATGTTTTGAAAAAGCAGTTTATAGAATAATGAAGAGGTTCCTGTGGATGTCTGAATGGAAGGCTGCTTTTCATTTATTCCTTAGCCTTTTGTGCTGGTGGAATTGCTTTTACAATAGGCATTTCATATTTTTTAAATTATAAAAACAAATAAAATAATTTATTGTGGTAAAAATGCTCTGAAGATAATTCCCTGGAAAAGCTCAGTTTATATCATAATATTAATGATTTTTTGCCTGATAGTTATATAATTTGTTCTTTCATTACAAATGAAAGTCATGTAATTAATTAAGGTAAGCACTTGTATACTCATACTTTGTATTTAATTTGGGGTGATAAACAAGCCATCCATATGTTACTTGCTCTGAAAAAAATAGGTCAACTTCCAGGATCTTGTTTGATGTGAGAATTTAAACTGTTGCCAAGGAAACCAGTCATATCTCTAGAATGCTTAGCTAAGCTTGTACCTCTTTCTTCATTTTGAATGCTCAGCTGTTTTTATTTCCTCATAGAAACCTTGAACTTTTACACACACACACACACACACACACACACACACACACACACTCTGACTCTGCTTGCTTTCCATCAAGGTCAAAAGATAAAAGATACAACAAAACTAATATATGCTTATTGATCTTTAGATTGTTTAAAACAGCTCTTTTATTGTTGTTTCTATCTTTATATACTATAAATAATGAAAACCAAATGCTTTAATTGTTTATAAGAGGAAGCACATTAATTTTGTATGAATTCCCAGGTAACTACTCTTCGATTTATGACCTTTCTTTGTTCTTGTCTGTTTTATCTCCAGCATAGATATTGAAGCCCAAGAATGTCAATAATGTTTAGTAAAATAGTACTAATATTTTTGCTTAATATGCTAGAGCAGTGCTGTCCAATATAAATATAAGCCCCATGTATAATGTTTGATTCCCTAGTTGCCACATTTAAAAATAAAGAGAAATAGATGAAATTGATTTAATGTATTTTATTTAATCCAATTTATCTGAAATGTTATAATTTCAACATGTGTCAATATAAAAATTATTGAGATTTTTTTAGAATTTGTTGTTTGTACTGAGTTTTGAAATTCTGGTGTGCACTGTACATGTGTAGCACATGTCAACTTGGATTAGCTAGTGTCAGTCCTCAACAGCATGTTTAACTGAAGGTGACCTATTGGAGAGTAGAGATTTAAACAACAGTTCATACTTCCTTAAAAATGCTAATATCATTTTGTTACTGAGATATTTAAAGATGAAATATATTATTTTGCAAGATTTTCTTTCCTTCCTGAAATTGGGTTTGTCAACAAGTTAATTGACTCCCTTAATTGAAAATCTTTTATAACTTTTCATAGATACTTGTTCATCCTTTTGATGAATTTTTCTTACCAATAACTAACCATCTGAGAAAACTATAATATAAATGTTTTTACTATCTTAGAAGATAATCTTTAGAAAAAGATAAAAGCATGAATTTCATACAGATATAAAATGGACACACATTAAAGAATTTTGACTCATATGATGTGAAAGAACCAGGCAGCTGTTAAAACTGGTTCAAAGGAAGGGGCTGGGATTGTGGCTGTGTGGTAGAGCACTTGCCTCGCATGCGTGAGGTACTGCGTTCGATCCTCAGCACCACATTAAAAAAAAACAAATAAAATAAAGATATTGTGTCCATCTATAACTAAAAAAAAATATTTTAAAAAAAACTGGTTAAAGGAAAAGTAAAAAAAAATGTATAAATTTATATGGAGTCGAGCAATGTTGAGATGAATTACAAAGGGTGACAAAATTGTTATTTTAAATAAAGGGAGGAAGTCAATTAAAGTACAACCAAGTAGGTAGAATTTACATAACTGTCAGTTACATGTAATTTACAATGTGTTGCAAAATAGCTCAAACACAATGAGTAGGGCTGGAATCCCATAATCCAAAAAGGCACTATACATGGTACATGGATTTCTATTGAAACACAAAATTGTGCATACTCTGATAATCTATTTAAAGCTAGTAAGAGCAACCTTAGACAAGTCAGAGAGATTATGCTTCATTTTGTTTATTGATAAACCTCAGAATAGAATTATATGTTCTCTAAGCCTCAAAAGGAAGATTTCCCAAAGTGCTTTATCTAACCACCTCCTCCTATTAATACAGAAACACTGGAAAGCAGAGCAGCCTCCATGTAGAAATCAGTCTCCTAAAACTAGATGAGCAGGTCTGGTTCTTTTCAAGCAGTCTTACCACCCTCCAGTGATGCCATTGAACATATATCGGAAGACTTTGCAGGTTGTCACAAAGGAGCAGGAATGACTAAGCTCCTCGTACCATCAGTGCTTACCACTCCCAACAAAGAAGCAGTTCCCACCTTGTTAGTTTATAAGAAAAACATGTAGTAATTACATTTGACTTCTCCACAACTTAAAAGAAAAAAAGAGCAAAGTGTTTTAGAGTAAGAAAGCCATTTGCTTTGACTCCAACAAGGAGAAAAGGAAACAGAACACTCCTGATATCCTAATGCATAGAGAAATGGCCAATGACATTATAATACTATGCAAGTGAGTAAAGGGAAATTCCTGTAACAGAGTGCTTTGTGGGAAGGGCTGTGGATTGCAAGTCCACAGAGCCTCAGGGTCTGCACCCAACTTTGCTGTGTTAACTCTTCTTTAGTAAGCCTCTCAGCTTGCCCTAAATGAAATCATTCCTCCCTCTGATTGGAGAAAGTTTATTTCCTCAAACAGTAAGAAGGAAAGTGTTCAGGCTATATTAAAATGAACTTTATTTTTTGGCATCTCTGAAACTTTGGACACTCCATAGAAGCCACGTCCCGAATCTGGCCTGAAAAGATGCAAAAGCATAACATTCACCATCAGAAAGGAAACAGTAGCCTTTAGTTATTTTTTCAGAGGGAGAATTAGGAATCTCACCTTCATGCAGATTTACTAAGGACTGACCGCTGAAAATGTTTCTGAATATTGCCTCCATCGTCTGTGACCCCACATTCTCACCAACATTTATTGTTACTTGTATTCTTGAAAATTGCCATTCTGATTGTAGTCAGATGAAATCTCAGTATAGTTTTAATTTGCATTTCTCTAATTGCTAGTAATGTTGAACTTTTTTTTCTATAGTTGTTGACCATTCATATTTCTTCTACTGTGAAGTGTGTGTTCAGTTCCTTTGCCCATTTATTGATTTGATTATTTGTTTCCTTGATATTAGATTTTTTGAGTTCTTTATATATCCTGGAGATTAATGCTCTATCTGAGGTGCAGGTGGCAAAGATTTTCTCCCATTCTGTAGGCTTTCTCTTCATGTTCTTGATTGTTTACTTTGCTGTGAAGAAGCTTTTTAATTTGATACCATCCTATTTATTGATTCTTGATTTTACTTCCTGTGTTTTAAGAGTCTTGTTGAGGAAGTCAGTTCCTAAGCTGATATGATGGAGATTTGGGCCTACTTTTTCTTCTATTAGGCACAGGGTCTCTGTTCTAACGTCTAGATCCTTGATCTACTTTGAGTTGAATTGTGTGTAGGGTGAGAGATAGGAGTCTAATTTCATTTTATCACATATGGATTTCCAGTTTTCTCAGCACCATTTGTTGAAAAGGCTATCTTTTCTCTATTGTATGTTTATGGTGCCTTTGTCTAGTATGAGATATTTGTATTTATGTGGATTTGTCTCTGTGTCTTCTGTTCTGTACCATTGGTCTTCATGTCTGTTTTGGTGCCAGTACCATGCCATGTTTGTTACTATAGCTCTGTAGTATAATTTAAGGCCTGGTATTGTGATGTCTCCTGCTTCACTTTTCTTGCTGAAGACTGTTTTGGGTATTCTGGGTCTCTTATTTTTCCAAATGAATTTCATGACTGCTTTTTCTACTTCTATGAAGGATGTCATCAGAACCTATTTCTATTTTGAAACAACGTCTCTCGTACTTGCCCAGGCTGGCCGTGAACTTGTAATCCTCCTGCTTCAGCCTCCCTCGTCACTAGGCGTGTATCATCTTGGCTCAAATTTCCTTTTTTGCCACAGATACCATACCTGTTGTTTTTAAGCACTTACATGAATGAAAGAATGAAAAAAAAGAAACTTCTTGCAAAAAAAAAAAAAAACAATAAAAGGAAAAGATAATCTGGTCAAACAACCAAGGACCATGCACTGTGTGGGAAAAGTAAGCATGGAAGTAAATAAATCTATAAAACTCTAACCAGGGGCTGAGGTTGTGGCTCAGTGGCAGAGCGCCTGCCTCGCATGTGTGAGGCACTGGGTTTGATCCTCAGAACCACATAAAAATAAGTACAACAAAAATAAAATCACTGTGTCCATGTATAACTAAAAAATATTAAAAAAAAAAAAAACTTTAACCAGCACCTCCTGCTTCTAAGGTAGGACAGGCCTGGGAACCCAATGTGCCATGGGAGTCCTGTACTTATTAAGATTAAACTATGACTAGCCTTCCATTTCTTTCTTTCTCAACCTCCATTTTCTTTTTACTTGCTTTATAATACACGAGAGACAAAATGTGATTTAGTGGGTCCCCTTATTGTAAGGCTTTTCTGTCTTTCCACTTTTAATTGTGTTGCCTATTTGTAACAATACTATTTATTTACTGGGCTTGGTGGCATATGTCTGTAATCTCAGCTTCTTAGGAGGTTGAGGTCGGAGGATCAAAAGTCCAAGGCCAGTCTAGGCAATTTAGCAAGACTGTGTCTCAAAATAAAATAACAACAGTAACAGCAAAAAATAGGCTGAGGACAAAGCATGTAATTCTGTGGTGGAGTGCCCTAGGTTCAATTCCCAGTACAGAAAGAATAAAAATCACTTGCTTTACAAAGTATAATGAATGCACCTGAGGAAAGCCCAAAGAAGAAAAATACACCTAATCTTACCATCATCAATATTTTTTGAGCAATGGTCAATACCTCTTTTTATATTTGGATATGTAATCAAATGTGAATTAAATCATATGAGGCATGCTGATTTGAAACTTTATATTGTTATGCAGAATATATCATAGAGATAATTCCATGACAGTACAGTCATGTCATTCTTTTAATGGATATAAAATACTCTACTGTGTAGACAAATCATCTATCATTTCTCTAATCACATTTATGAATATGATATCAAGAGATAATATTGAAATAAAGTTTAGTAATGAAACTTTAGGACAAGGAGACCGTTCAGACATAAAGCTGCCTTGTAGCAGAAGGTGAAAATGTAAGGAAAGATTAAAAAAAAGATAATGGTAAGTCCCTTCAAGGCAACAAATGGCCAAGTGAAGAGGTGGCATACCCAAAAGTCCGGATGTTTCTAGAAGGAGTGTGTTGTCAGGAGTATGAGAGGGAAGCTTGGTATGAAACAGGTCACTGATGGTCTTGAATCTAAATGGTAGAAATGGTTCAGCTAAGGAGATGTTCAGAGCCTTCAGACTAGATAAAGGCATGCTGCCGGTGCACATAAACAAGATGTGCCTGTTCAGGTATAGCCTAATGCAGTCCAGGAGGTCAAGTCTGACAAGCCAAAGGTGACAGGAGCCAGGAGACTTGGGGCAAGCACTGATTCCAAAATTTCAGGTGGAGGATCATGGGGATGGAGGAAGAAAGTAGAAAATAAAATTCAGGATACTGAAGCCAACATCTCTGAATATAAAGTACATATGTTGGTCCACAATGTCCCACCAGAAGTTATCATACCCTTTACACAGGAATTGTCATCTGTGGACAGATGAGAGTCAGCTCTTGTGCTCTGGTGCCCAGGTCAAACTCCATGGGTAGATGCTACTGATTGAAGAGAATGGAGTTATCTGTGCAATTTTCATAGTGCCTGTATGAGGACATTGATGTGTAAAGAGGGTAAGCAGTTTTATACTGAGTTGAAGTGATGCAGGGAGCCAAACTTTAGAAACTAGGCCAGAGTAATTCACTTGGTAATTTTCGGCTCTGAAAGGTGGGTTGAGATGATGCCAAGCACTCTAATTTTATTCCATCGTACAGTTCTGGCAGGCACCCAGCCACTAAATACTTAGCTTTATTCTGAACACTTGTTTTATTCATCCATTCCTTCAACAGATTTTTATCGAGTACCTGCTATGTATCAAACAGTCTGCTCTATGCTACAAAGGTATAAACCAAACACAGTTCTTGCTCATTTCAAGTAAGAAGAGAAAAAATACTTTGCCATAACTCCAAGACACAGAGACTATAGAAATATTTAGGTTAAAAGTGAAACATTTCCCTTTTTGTTCTTGCAAAGAAAGAATAACAACATAATGGGAGACTGAGCATAAGGGGAGATATGCATTTTGCTACTATCTCCATTGCCGCTTCTTATGGATTCAGTGGATTCAAAGCACTCAGCTATGAGATTCATATCCACTAAATATTTATTAATCACCTACTGTACCCCAGCCATGGGAATACAGTAGGGAACCAGGGAAACATTGAAATGTATAGTCAAATAGCAGGCAAAGAAAATAGACAACAAAAGCATGAGCTATGAGAGCTATCCTGAAAATTAAATGATAATGTTGTGTTAATGTACCCAGGAGGCTGCTGTAGACTGGATAGTCATGGGTGGCCTCTCTGAGGGACTGTCATTGAAACCAAACTTGAATGACAATAAAGAGCCAGCTCTTGCAAGACCTCTTGGGCTAGATTATGTGCAGTGAACCTGCAGAAATTAAGAAAAAGAGTGTGACTGGAGAAGGGCCAGGGGCAGGGGCAGAGGAGGCAGAGGGGAGACAAGGGCCCACCAGGAGCATGCTGATTTTGAAGTGCACACAGGGTAAGCATCAAGGAGCTAAGGAGTGAGCAGTAGTGCCTGGATCAATGAGGTGTATGGGGAGGCTGCCAGGGCCTCTCCAGGGGGTCCTTCTTCCTGGCCAGGAGAGTATAAGCCACTGGAGAAAATAAGTCAGAAATAGTTAGGGAAGAACAAAAGATGCAGAGTCAGAATTTTAGTTTTAAAGTAGAGCGCCTGAAGGCCCAGCCCACATAGGATCTGGAGCTGGACAATTAAAAAATGGCTCTTGTGGTTTATTTAAGGGGCTACATCAAAGGCAGGGATAAGGTTTCAGGGATGGAGTCTTGCTTCATGATGTCTTGCAGTTAGCAGGTTGATTGGCATCTTGGCAGGCCACACCCATCTTTGAGAGGCTGTGTGGCTGTAGGAGGTCATCCCATCTCTGGTGCCATGTGGGACCAGGCAGAACTAAAGAGAAATTCACATGGATTTGGGCGATCTTACCCTGTGGGATTTCCACAGGACGTTGCCAAACACCAGATGTTCCTATTCAAAGGCTATGATGCGATGTCCACAGTCCACACATAACCTGTGGATTGCTCTCGACAGAGGTGCTCAGAACAGGCAGAATGCCTCCTAACCTCTGTGGCACTCTCATAATAATCACAATGGCACCACTGGAATATTTAAATTATACTTTGTCTGAATCTGATTTTATGAATATGTTTGTTATGTTTCTATGCTGTTGGGTAGATCTATTAATCACTCATTCAACAAAAAATTGCTGAGTACCTATTGTCTGCCAGGCACAAAAACAGTCTAACTGGAGAAACAGATGACAAATAAATAAGGATGTAAACAAACAAAATAAATAATACAGTACGAGATGGTGATCTATGCTACAAAGAAATTAAGGCTGAGTAAAGGAATGTGGCCCAGAGACTGTTGTAGACCCAGTGGCTGGAAGAGTGAGAGTGTAACAGATAAGAAGAGAGTAGATAATGCCAGGAAATTACACCTGCTAAAAGAATAAAGACAATCCTGACAACTATATCTTTAACAAAAAGAGAAAAGCAACATCTTCAGAATTGGACTTGGTCTGAGGAAGCTTCTGAAACTCTGACTTAATCTTTCAGTGTATAATTGTATTAGATTTGGACCTTTTATTTCTTTCTGCTTTTATGAACCTGCTATTGAATTGCATGCTCATATATAACTTCTACCAGGAGGTGAAGTAGTTTATGCATGTTCCCTAAAGAGAAATTTAATCATCTTCAAGATTCTTCAAGCTATGAATTTACATTTAATATTCTCCACCAGGGAATACTGGTAATGTACAATGTTTTGATGAGATTATTTCTGATAAAGTATGAATCTCTGAAGAGTGTTAATGAAAAACAGCAACTAAATCACATGTAAGTGTTCCTATACCTTAAAATCACATCCCATGAAAATCTCTGTAGACATATCTAGTTAAGAAAAGTATAGTATACAGCAGTGTGGTTGCCATTCATTCTGTTAGTGATAATTGTAATTATCTTTGCTGGGTTGTTTATATGTAATTTAATTATTCACTTCAACACAGAATAATATTATTAAAGAACAAGAATGGTAATTATTAATATGTTCTACCCTAGGGTGAGTGTAGGATGTTTAATTAATAAACCACCCTCTCTCTTACTTTATGGATGACTCATTGATATAATGTGTGCAACATAGCAAGCTTGTTAGGTATTCTTTCCTGCTATTGGGTTATCCAAATCATTTTCTCAACTACAGTGGGAAAGAAGTCACTGTCTACATCCCACAAATGATATTGGCAAAGAAACTTGAGTAATCAGTGGAACAGCTTGGAATAGTGTTCATTCTGAAGGACTGACAAACGCAAAGGAAAAACCTGGCTGTTCAGGGCTTGAAGCAAGGTTCAGTCCAGCTCCGGTTTTCTATGAAATGGCCTACTTCTTTCCCTCATATGTTTCCTGCTTTTGAAAGTTTCTGAAAGATAAAATTGCCTGAACATATTATAAGAAAATTTCTTTAATAAATGGCATTTTGTTATAGTTCTTTAAAGACTATGGGGTTTCATAAAACATTAAGCAGGAAGGAGTCAAATCTGAAAAGCTGTCAAAAATTTTACTATACTCTACATCTAGTCCAAATAAGCTCCACAATTAATATCAATTATCATAATTAGTCGTAACAATTCTTTTTTACTCAAAATGCATCATTTTTTTTACTTTCTTCATCTTCATATAAAATCCATAGGAGGCTGTTAAAGACAAAACCTACTCATTTAGGAATATACTGAATCCTGAAGCACACTCACACACAAAACACACACATTTCAGAATAATTAATAAATTCACACTTTTGTTTTTGTTTTTTGGTACCAGGTATTAAACTCAGGGGCACTCAACCAGTGAGCCACATTCCCAGCCCTATTTTGTATTTTATTAGGGACAGGGTCTCACTGAGTTGCTTGGCGCCTTTCCATTACTGAGGCTGGCTTTGAACTTGCAATCCTCCTGTCTCAGCTTCCTGAGTCACTGGGATTACAGGTATGTGCCACCATGCCTGGCTTAAATCCACACTTTTGAATTAAGAAATGCTTGAGAACAGTCCTGTTTTAGGTAAGATAAAATGTTTGACTATATATGTGATCTGGCCTATAGAGAATAAATACTTACTGTTATATGTGAATATAGCGGGACAGACTCCCAATTTTGGTGTCACCAGTTCCTGCACTGTCAAGATCAGTTAGATGACACATATGCATCTTCCTCAGGACAAAAGTTATGAGTAAACTGCTAGAAAGTCACTTGGCAGTTGCTTGTTGGAAAAAAGACAATGCTAGATACTGAGTGAGTAATCACAATTCATATGCATATATTTTAATAGTTCTTACAAATATAATTCTATATCCATAAGCCCTGCTTCAAAGGAGATTCCATTTGTTTGGGGAAGAAATAAACATTTGCCTAAATACTAGGAATTCACACGAGACTTGGCTTCAGTAAAGAATCTATCAAAACTATAGGCTCATTTTTCCCTTCAGGTACAAAGAGGTAGAAAATTCAAAAAGCTCCTCTTCTTGGTGGCTTAAAATTTTTTAGGTAGTTATACCTTTAAATATTAGCAACAGTTAATAGGCAAAGGATTTAGTAAGATATTCAAAGTTCAAAAGTTACTAGTTAGAGTTTTCATGGTAATTTCTGGAGTCTAGGTGTTGTCAGTAACTTTTTGTGTAAGTAACACTCACAAGGACAGTACTTAATGTAGCAGAAATCAGTAAAGAGTGGTTATAGTTACACAAGTCTCCTCATGGGGCCAGAGATTACGGTTGATACTCTTGGGAATGTCTCAAGTTCAGGATTCTTTCCTATGAAGCAAAATGGTCTTTGAGTATTTGTGTCTTCGGGGAAAAGGGAAATATCTTTTTCTTTTGTTCTTCTTTTGGGATTCTTTTCTCCTAGGAGATGTTAATGGGAGAGTCAGCTTCTCAAGGCTAAGCATTATAATTCAATTTGGTAGCATGAAAAGAAAATGAAAGGTAAACTCACAATGTTAATGTGGAAATAGAAGAAAGCAATAATGAAATATTGCTCGATCAAGCAAGGAAAGTGTGATAGATGTGCGTTGGTATCCCACAGTTAATACTGCCTCCTGGTTCTCACACCCGTTCAAGACCCTTCACATTAACTCTGGGCATGGCAACATGAAGCATGCTGAGGCATTAGAAAGTGAGGTGCAAGAAAAAGTTTGATAAGCACAGTCTTGAATAGCAGCATCAGGTGAATTGGTTGTATAGTTGACCCTCCATAAATCTACAGGTTCCCCATCACAGATTGAAAACCTTACGTTATTGCTGAGGTGCTTAGTCCTACCAAGAATGAATCCATACCGATCATGAACATATGCAGACTTGTTTTGTCTTGTTTTTGGTTGTCATTCCCTAAGCCATACAGTGAGTCATCCATCTCCATAGCATTTACATTTACATTAGGTATTAAAAGTAATCTAGGGGCTGGGGTTATGGCGCAGTGGTAGCGTGCTCACCTAGAATGCGTGAGGCACTGGGTTCGATCCTCAGCACCACATAAAAATAAAATAAAGATATTCTGTCCACCTACAACTAAAAAAATAAATAAATATTAAAAAAAAAAGTAATCTAGATATGAGCCAGGCACGGTGGCGCAAGCCTGTAATCCCAGCACTTAGGGAGGCTGAGACAGGAGAACCACGAGTTCAAAGCCAGCCTCAGCAATGGTGAGGCACTAAGCAACTCAGTGAGACCCTGTCTCTACATAAAACACAAAATAGGGCTGGGGATGTGGCTCAGTGGTCAAGTGCCCTTGAGTTCAATCCCCAGTACCAAAAAAAAAAAAAAAAAAGTAATCTAGATATGATTTAAAGGAAGCATGTATGTAGGTTATATGCAAATACTACACCTTTTTATACAAAGGGTTTAAGCATCACTGCAGTTTGGTATCTGCAGGGGGTCCTGGAACCTGTGCCTCATACTAACAGATGACTATATTTTGTTAACAATAGGAAACTAGTGAAGATTATTAAGACAGGAACTAACTATTAATCTGATTATGGTATGTAAAATAGAGTCAGTCGCCTAGTTCATAGTGGTTAGGGATCCAGATAGGGAAAAACTTTGAGAGGGTATTGTTGTCTAAGTTGCCTCTTCATTTTGTGTAGAAGAGCAGAAAATCAATACTGGAAACAGATTCTGTGTATTAAGAAAGGGACTAACAGACCAGAGTGGCAGCAGCTCTCCCCATCCATCAGAGAATGTTCTCTGGGGGCCCATAGGTCTTTTCATTGTCATAAGATCAAAGAAGACAAGAGGGCAAGCTCATGCCATTTGCCCTTTGATGTGACATCCCATAAAAGCACACCACAACGTATTCCCTTGGACTCTAGATACTTCTCGCTAGTCCAGATAGTTTAGTTCTAATAACAATATAATCTTTGCATTCTCATTGACAGCATTCCTATATTGAAAATCCTCAATTGCTTAAGCTTTGCATATCAGGTAAAAAAAAAATCATAGACCTATTATATAAACAGCCATAAAAAGTGTGGAGAACAAAATATTTTGAAGTGACAAGAATATTATGCATTCACATTGCCCTAAGCCAGGATGAGAGGGTCAAGTTCAAGATAGGAAAGAAAGGCGACCAACAGAAGTAGGCATTTTATGTTTTTTGTATACCCAGTGATCAATCCTGACCCAGAAATCCATTAAAAGAGATTTTCCCAAGAGAAGAGCAGACATGCAGTACTACTCATGCATGGGTAGTGATTTCATATAGTTCTAAGAGGGCCAGGTCAATGGTGCAACAAGTTACATTGGCCCAGTTTATGGGAATTTTATAAACTTGTGACATGCAGAGGTTAAGGCAAGGTGAGCCTGGGACCAGAAACCTACCCAGCTATAGATCTGGCCCGGAATAGAGTACTGGTCCTAATTAGTATCCAGAATTATGACAACAGAGACTTGCATAGGGAATGAAGTATGAGAAAGTCACTTCCAGTAGTAGAAGAATATCCTTAAGAATCTAAATAAGAGACTCTCCCAAATGAACCTGGAGTTGGATTAGAGTCATTCTCTACCAGAAACTACCAATGAAATGGATCCAATTATATTGTTTTATTTTAAGCATGTATGAATACATAATAATGAATAACACTATAATGTAAAATTATAAATGTACAATTACAAGTTATATTGTGTACTATTATGTACAATGAAATTGAAGAAAAAATAGAGGGATCATTCTTTACTTCAAAAAATGCTATTGCCTGTTCTAGAAACAAAACAAATATGATCCACTCCATAATGGACTGGAAATGTCTGACGAATAGTGAAGGATCAGTTTCCAAGACGTCATTGTGTAAAAGCTAGGTAGGTGTTCCTTTCAGATAATTCATGGAGAGTGGGGAGAGAGGACCCCAAGGAGTATATTCCAATGTTTTTGATATTCAATTTGGTGGAGCAATTCATACTATGTATATTTGATTGAGGCCAGTACTGGTTCAAGAGCCCTGGGGTGAAGGAGATATAATTGTCAATCAGTGGCATCCCTCCAAATCAGGTGAACAGTGTCAAGGTGGAGAGGCAGGGGACTGTTTGGTTAGCTGGCTCCCCTACGCCTGGTCCTCCCATAGCATCCTTGCCTAGCAATCCCTAGGACCAATTTATTCCAACCATCTGCTTTCATCTGCTTTTGCTCCCAGGCTGCAAATGCTGCTGGAGAAAATTAGGTACCTGAGCCAATTGGCACCATGACAACCTCAGCAGGCCCTCCACACTGCTCAGCAGTCTTTTCACGTGTTCTAACCACCTTCCATTTACAGTGTCCACGGCAGCTGTTCCAAACTCCTTCCGTTCTCCTCAAGCTTCCTGTAGCTCTTCTCCCGCCTCTTTCTCAGCTACTGACCTTGCTGCTGCCTCAAAGAGAAAATAGAAAGTATCACTTCTACACCCCTGAATCCCCAAACATGTCAGGGGTATAATGAATGAATGAATAGCTGAATTCATTAAGAATGTAATTAGTACACGTTGGGTTCCCTTCCTTTGTAGCCTGGTATCAGGACCTAGCCTTGCTTTCTTCACAACTACCAGAGACAGAGAATTCTTTCTGCCTTTTCAAGGCCAGCTCTTTCACCTAAACTCTCAAATCTATCTGCTCCCATCTCTCCCAGAATCGGGCTTTATCCTTTATGTGCTCTGTCTTCTGTATCTCTCTTTCCATATTCCTACACTTCAGAAGATGGAAATACCCCACATGTACTTAAGTCCCTGCCTCTCTGTCTCTGTCTCCTCCAGCTGGTGTGTACTGAGCACCTATTTCATGCAAGGCACTATTCTAAGCACTATGGAGATATGAGTGGGAGAAAATATTTAAAACTTCTGCCCATTAATGGAGGGGAAGCACATAATATCCTAACAGGAGAAACAAGTAAATTCAACATGGATTTTTATAAATGACATAGAAGAAGAAATAAGTAGAGAAAGGGGGCAGAGTATATTAGGGAGGGAGTGTGGTTGCTACTTTGAATAGAGCAGTCAGGTATAGGTAATATTTAAGGCAGGATCTAAAGGAACCAAAAAAGTAAGCCTGGTAGAAAATCTGCATGTGGAGCTGAGGGAACAGCCAGTATTAGGTCCTTTGACAGGCAGAGTGATTTTAACATGAATCAAAGAGCAACAAAGAAGCCTGTGAGGCTGGAGCTGAGTGAATGGCAGAACTATGGTTGGATATGAGGCTACAGGACCAGGTCCTGAGGGCTTCGTGGACCATTGTGTGTAAGTACTTTGGCCTTTACTCTAGGGAAATCAGGAGGTTTGTAGGAAGGTTTAGTGCAGAGGAGTGACATGATCTATTTACAAGGCTCCCTCGGGCTGCTGTGCTGAGTTAAGTACAGAGTACAAAGGAAGAAGCAGAAAGACTGGGAAGGAGGCCATCGCAGCCGTCCAAGAGAGGTGGCACGCACTGCTGCGTCCCCATTTGCCACCACATTTGTCAGAGGACAGTTTCAGTCATGGCTTCCATACTGTGTCCTCATTTAATCCCATCTAGTTTCTTTCTCTACTGCTCTTCTGAAAAATTCCTTTAGCTAAGGTCATCAATGACTTCAGTATCAAATGCCAAACTTCTGCTCAGAGTCAGGCTGCTTTGTAACAGCTCAGAGCTACAACAAGCCCAGCTGTGTCTTGGCCTATTAAAACTCATACTGAGTAGGAGGGTCCCTTGCAGCAGGTGCCATGAAATTATGGCGGCCCCAGAGGCATCAGCTTCTCTTTCAGGTTTCCTGTGAGCAGGGTTTGCAGACTGAAACCTGATGAGACTGACAGGTCAAGGGAGTGAGTGAAAGCAGCTGAAACGGAAAGATGTGGTAGATCCTTCTTACCTCCATGTGATGAATGTCACATGGAAAGGTGGCTCAGAGCCGCCAGGCCTTCCAATTCAAAGAGAATCCTGAAAACTGAAGTTTAATGTGAGGTGTTTCCATTTTTAAATGTTGGTAACTAACTTAAATGTTTTAAAATACCTGAGGACCAAACAAAATACATCTGAGTCAAATAGAAACAGCAGGCTCCCAGTTTTCAAATATTCTTAGAGGAATGGCTAAGTGTGTTGATGAAGACTTTGGCCTGACCCTGGCCAAAGGTTGAGTAAATGCTGATGGTAAGGGTTGCTCATGATTTCCCCAATTCCCAGCCTTGAACTCCTGCATGCAACTCTAGACTTTTACATGTCCCTTATCCAAATCTTGTTTTCTCTTAGTTTTTGGCATTGCTTGGCCTGCTTGGTAACTATGTATACTGAATCACACACTGATTTTTTACCCATGATTCCTTGGCTATGACCACCCCACTTCAGTTATGCTCAGCCCACTTCCCCCAAAACATATCAGATTTTTTCCTGGTTCTCTCTGCAGCATGTCACTTTCTCAGCCACAGGTTAGGTCGTTCTTACTGTTCTGAAATAATCAGGTCTAGATTCAAATCCTCACTTTCACATTATAAGATGTATAAGCTTATGGATGTCATGCAACCTCTCAATTTCCTAGTTCCTGATTGGGAAGTGTCCATGTCAATGGATTATGAAGAATCATGCCTGATAGGTTTATGTAAAAGCACCTACTGTTTTGGCCATATGGCAAGAAGTAACTAACTTTAAGAAAATAACATTTCTTTCCTTTTCTCCTCCATTACACTCTTTCCCAAACTTTTCATGAGTGGGCATCTTTTTTTTTTTTTCATGCCTTTAATGTTGGTGCTGCCCTCAGATCTCTGCCTCTGTGTCCTCATCTCGGTCTCAGAGTAGCACTTTTTGCTTCCTTAACTTCAAAGAATGTCTACACTCCATGCACCTCTTAGTATAACAAAGCCAGCCTTAGTCCCTCTGTTAAGCTTTAAACCCATCTTTCTGCTGAACTCCTGAGTACCTGAGCACTTCTGCCCTTTCCTCAAATTCAACATAGGTAAAACATCTTGTTATTTTCTTCTTAATCTTCTATTTGCTCTACACCCCCCACACCCCATTTTTCCTCCTCAGTAGTAAAACTTGCTGCTAAAACATATACACCAAAAAATTTTAGTGGCTTACCACAGTAGACCCTAGCTGTTTGTCCTTATCCATTGGATATTTGTCCATGGCAGTCCCACAAGGGCATACAAGTTTTGCTCCATGCACTTTTTAGAGCCAAACTCCTTCTGTTGTGAAAGATTACTGCAGGAAGGGGAGAAAGAAGTGAGCATATCACTCCTGCCCACATTCTGTTGGGTAAAACTCAGACACATGATCCCAACTATGAGAGTTTGGGAACTCAACTCTGTACTTGGGAAGAGATGGAGAAATAATATTTGGCCTCTTTTAGGACTTCAGCCATGCTATCTAGTTGTCCAAGATAGAAATCTGAGAATCAATGTCCACTTCATGTATCAGATCTCAGTAGCTCTACTTCATGAAAGTCCACCATAAAAGTCTTCTCTTTGTGATCTACATCTTTATCACTTCTCATTGTTGCTTTTGACACAGTCCCCCACTTTCCAGTGGCATCTTCCTGTTTCATCCAGGATGAGTCAATTGAGTCAATTTTGCCCAAGCTAGTTCAGACCTTGCAGTTCTGATCTCAATCCCTTCTGCAACTCTCTTGATGTTATATGCCAAACTTCCTTCTTCCTCCAAACAACTAGGTGCCAAACTCCATATTTACTAGGAACATTTCTTTGTCTAGAATACCCAACCCTGCTTGGTCATTTCAAAAATCTTCTTAGAACATCAAGACCTATCTCAAATATTACTTTTTCTTTGAAGTCTGCCCAGATCCCTTAGTCAGAATTAATATGTCTATATCCATGGCAACTCATACAAACTCTAGAATTTTAGCACATTAATTATAGAAAATTTATATGTCAGTATCTCTCAGAAGACTGTGAATTTCTTGAGGAGGAAGGACCATGCCTTTTGTATAACTCCACTGGTCAGATTTATAATCCCTAACTCTTGTGTAAAGCTTCTACGTTGTGGGTGCTTAATTTAAGTCTGGCTAATAATCAAATCACTCTCATTCATATTACAACTGCATTTCTGTTTTTTTATAACTCAGCTTATTATTTTCTTGTACTTCAGAGTTTTATTATTTGTGTGCTAAGAATTATTAGCTCCAAATCTCAGGGTTTAGGAGGATAAATTATTGAAAGTGAGATTTTTCAGTAGCCAAATTAGCAGATTTTTTTTCTCTGAAGATTATATAGAATCTTGCAATAAGTCCTTAGCCATATCTCAACATGATCTGGCTAACGTAACTTAGGATTTCAGTATTTAACCCTCTTGGTTTAATCAGTTTTATAAATCTCAGAATAAAAGGCCTGCTAAAGGAAGGCAGGCATGTATGGGTCATATGGGAGCTTGTTGTTTCCTCCACTTCCTTTTTTTGTAGTTATACCCAAGAAAAACAGGAATAAAGGCAGGCCAAAGCCATGAATCTCAATGAATCCAGTTCTTCCTAAGTTCAAAGACAGTCGAAGGCATGAATGGGCTCTGGCACTACCTATTATTTCAGACTTTCTTGTTTTTCCAGTCCTACTTACCATAAAGAATCAGGAATGAGCCTCATCATTAGATAAGATGTGCCAACAACACTATCTTGCCTGCCTGTTTTTCTGCCTCTCATCTCCAACCAGAGTGTCAAGGTAGTGAATCAAGATTATTTATAGCCATGGCCTCATCTATCATGTCCATGGAAATGACTCTCAAATATAGATTTTAAATTCAGACTCTTCTTCAGTGTTCCCTATTTCTAACTGCCTCTGGGCAATTCCACTCAGATGACCCACAAGAGTCGCTTCTTTGGCATGTCAAAATTTGACTTAATCAGCCTCACTTCCAAGCCTATGGAAACTCTTGTCTTCCCTTGCTCTGTTAATAATACTGTTATTCTCCCTGTCTGGCAGGATTGAAGCAGAGTCATCTTGGGCAGCTCATGCATCCCATCAACAATCATTTATTAAATAATGTTCATTCTCTCTCTATTAAACCACTACTGTAAGGGCTCATGTTATGTTTTTCTGGAGAAAGCTCTTCGAACACAGGCAGACCAGAGCTGTACAGTCAGAATGTCAGCCTTAAAGACAAATATCCAATTCAGTGCTAGCGAAGCAAAGTCACAAGGTGACCTCTTCCAACTCTCACTCAGACTCTTGTCCCTGTGTTACTGACTATCTCCACTGCCAGGTCCAAGTATTTGTATAACAAAGCCTAGAAGGCACACTAACTCAGGGTTTTGGAAGGTCCACTGCAACTACAAAGAATGAACTTGTAAACTTATCAAGAATAAAACTATCAGAGATAGTTGGAAATACAGATACATAAGATTTTTTTTCTCATTAAACTTTTGCTTTAATGGATCTCAAAATTCTGTGACAGATTTTTGGTCAAGTTGTTTCCATTAAAAAGTACTGATTTTAAAAACTAATAACTTAAAACTGCCACACACAAAAAACATGTTCCACAACACATTTTCCTTTCCTTCTGAAGGTTTTACGATGCATTGTTATCATTAACCAGTCTTTTACTATTAAACTTAAATGGCCAATTGAGACAAACAGTTCTGAGACCGATCCTCCACCACTGATTAAGAATGGGGTGGCAGGTGTTAGGGGTAATATTCATTTAACCTTCTGAGGAGGATAGTCAGAGAAGCTGATACATAAGATTTTAAGGAAGGTTTTAAGAGGAGAGAGAACTTTATCATAGTAGATGGTATGTACTGGGCCATACAGTTCCTAATTGTAACAATGAGTTTGGAAGAGGTTAAGGGTTATGGAATGTTTGAGAAACATTAAAATGTAAGCTTAGCCACATTTCTTTTTTTTTTTTTGTAGAGAGGGGAGGTACCAGGGATTGAACTCAAGGGCACTTGACCACTAAGCAACATCCCCAGCCCTATTTTGTATTTTATTTAGAGACAGGGTCTCACTGAGTTGTTTAGCACCTTGCTTTTTCTGAGGCTGGTTTTGAACTCATGATCACTGCACCCAGCGTTAGCTACTTTTCTTAAGGTGCATAGTCTAATAAGAAAGGCGGACAATAACTTCAACCTATCCCACAGTTAGAACCAGATATCTAGAAAGATCTGTCTGGGGTGAGCAAGGTGGCACATGCCTGTAATCCCAGCGGCTCAGGAAGCTGAGGCAGGAGAATCACGAGTTCAAAGCCAGCCTCAGCAAAAGCGAGGCACTAAGCAACTCAATGAGACCCTGTCTGTAAATAAAATACAAAATAGGACTGGGGATGTGACTCAGTAGTTAAGAGCCCCTGAGTTCAATCCTCGTACCAAAGAAAGAAAAGAAAAAGGAAGATCTGTCTGGGAGCACTTTGCTTACAGGAAGGGAGATGCTATGGTGCCGCAGGGAAAAAGGAAAGAACTATGACATTTGACATCCAACAACTTTGTTACGGGGACCCTCTCTCAAATAATCATGAACACCAGAAAGGTATTTCCTGCTGGCCTGAGGCTGAAAAGCATCCAGGGGTATTAGAGGTATAAAGGAGGTCAGTAGTGTCATGAAAGTGTGATTGGCAACAAACTATAGGCCACAGAGCAAGTGGTCAAATAGCAAAATGATGGGTAAGGCTCTTTGGACTCTGCAAAAGAAGAAGGAACAGGAATTCTGACTAAGTGACCCAGTTCCCCATCCTGAATGGAGATGAATTTTTAGAATGAATAATTTGGACAGTGCCTCCAAATTTTGGTTTCCTGAGAAATCAAAGCATTATGATTTCAAAGAATTTGGAAGGATCATACATTTGTACTCACTGATAGGAGAGGCCTGGGGCTTAACAGGTTATGTATTTAAGTAGAACAAACTGTTACATACTACTTTGGTGTCGGTATCTCTCCAAGTTCTCCTCTCTAAGGATATAATACTGATCTTGATCCTTCTTTGTAACTTACACAGTCTCTCTCCCCAAATGCTTTAAGTCTTAATGAGTTGTTCCTTTCTCCAGGTTCCTTAGTGTCTAAGTTTTGCTATTTGCTTATGCACTTTCTTGGAGTATTACCAGTGTGAAGTGAGTGTTTCCAGTATAGCCAGCAAAATGCAGTCCATGGCTATGGAATGCAGCAGCTCTCTGCCTCCCTGGCCAGAATGAGCCTGTCTGAGGTATCTGGAGTGGCCAAGTTGTAGCTGGTATAATCTGTAGTCTAGAATCTGCTGGAGTCTTAAATGGAGTTTAAAAAGTCTCCCTTGAAAACAAGGGTTGCTAAAAACAGTGCTAAAAATGGGAACTCCATTGCAAAGAAATTGTAACTACCATGATGTATCTAGTATTTTATTATTTATCACCTGTCCAGCAATCTTCATCTCTATATTGATGATTATTTCATTCAGATTCTCTTTTCTTCTCTTTAGGACTACAAATGTGTTTTCTTCTAAATTATATTCCAGCCCTATTTCTTTTGTCTATTGTTTCTTTAATCGGTTATACATGACAATAAAATGCACTGTGGCATGATTATAAGAGTATGCAATATAATTTGTTAACTGGAACTGCATCTTTTTTCCATTCAAGGATAAGTGCTTCTAAAAATTAAATATGTAAATCAAAATAAAAAGCTCCAGCAAAAATACTCATAGCTTGGGCTGGGGATATAGTTCAGTTGGTAGAGTGCTTGCCTGTCATGCATAAGGCTCTGGGTTTGATCCCCAATACCACCAAATATATATATATATATATATATATATATATAGCTTTAATTTATATAGCTTTAATTTATATCACACCTGACTCCACACAGTGTGGCCTCTACTATTAACTGTTCACACATCTCTTTTAATTTAATTTTCTTTCTTTATTTTTTGTTCACACATCTATTTTTATTTAATTTATTTATTCTACTTAGGTATACATGATAACAGAATGCATTTTGATTCTTTGTACACAGATGGAGCACAACTTTTAATTTCTCTGGTTGTACATCACATATCTTCTTTAGCTAGAAGAATGGTATTCTGCTGCATAGATGTAAGTGATCAAAATCAATACATACATATTTTTTCCCTGCTATAATTTTAGCTTTTCTTGCCTAGACTTTTATTTTTTTAACTAATTTTTTATTAGTTTAATTGCATTTCAAGTAATAGTACATATATAGAGCTCAGTTTTTCCATTTCTCTGGTTGCAAACCAGATAAAGTCACACCAATTGTGTCTTCATACATGCACCAAGGGTAGTGATGATGATCTCAAACAACCATCTTTACTATACC
>PVHX01011124.1:0-65980 GCA_004024805.1 Geosciurus inauris | reverse complement strand
TGGATATTTATTTTCTTTGAGTTCCTCATGGTTTTACACTATAAAATAAGTAATAATAAAATAAAAATTTACCTTTAATTGTAATTATATAGATATTTATATCCTCATTGTCTATACCATCAGCTGATCCATTAAAAGATACCAACTCATCATTAAAAGATAACTCTGGAAATGTAGAAATAATTTGATACACCTTTTTAAAACTTGAACTTACATGGATACCTGCTGCCACTGTGTGTGGGGGGGGGGGGAAGAAGAAGAAGGAGGGAGAGAGATATTTTATGTGTCTGTGTATGACAATTACTAAAATCCCCAAAGAGTATGCTTCTCTATAGAGTCTTTTGCTTGATGTCGCACACATTTATGTTTGGTATGTTTAAGGATCCTGTATATTTTGTGTCTCCTTATGACTTTAAAATATCTAGCTCTTGATAGTATGTGCCCTAGTCATCACCTTCTCATTAAAAAACAAAAAGAAAGAAAAGGAAGGAAGGAAGAAAAACAGGCAGGCACTGTACACACATGGATGAAGTTAAAGCACGGGGGATTGTTTCTGACTTTGCTATAAACAAATCATTGAAAATCTGTTTGGCTGGAAACATTTCAGTGGAAGAGCAGACTGTGGATTTGTGGAAACAAGTCCCGTGTACATGATGCTGAGTGGCTAATAAACTGACTGTAGGTGAATATGTTAGAAGGTGTGTGTTTTGTGAGCAGTTTGACAGTTCTTTCCAGTTCTTCCTGATACATTGGCTTCACTATGTTTTCACAATTCAAATGATTTTTTCAAGATAAGATACCACCAGAGTCTAAGACCTATTTGGCAATCAGCTAGTCGGCTATATTATGTCTTCTCAAGGGCTTTGGAGTCTGTGTCATGTGTACCGTAAGCTGTATGAACACGGAGCCTAAGAATTAGGAGAACTAGGGAATACCTTTCATAATATTTCAGTCGTGTTAAACTTATCCTCTCTGACCCAAACTTTCTATCCCCTTCCCAATATGATAAACAATAGATTCTGAACTAAGCCTCTGATTTCTCATTTTATTTTTAGTGTTTAAGACTTGCATGATAATTCTCTGATTCAAGTAATGAAAATGTGTTCTTGGTTTCGGTGTTTCTTTGTTTGCCAGATTTATATAGCACCTTTGAACCAAGGTCTAGGGCACTTTCTTAGGTCAGCTCCTTCCCCACCTTTTTAAAATTGATCACTTGAGATGTAATCTGTGAATCACCCCAGTGACTCCATGTAAGGTCCCACTGGCATTATACACTGGCTGCTCATGTCAGAACCACAGAAAACTACAGCATGTCAGATCCATGCAACGCCAGCTCTCCACGGAGAAAGACATATGTCAATGTCTCATTGCAATGGATGCCCACTATGGGAATTTTGTTGTAAAATTGTGGCCACGAGACTAATAATAATAATAAAAAAATCTGCTCTTATACAAAAACAAAAGGCATAATTGGTTGTTACTTTTGCCCTTTTTATTTTCATCAAAGAATAATATCTTAATAGAAAATGTACATTGTGTTAACTCTGTAATGACAGTGCTGAAAACCACACAAATCTTCAAAGAGACAGCTGATCCAGTTAAAAGCAAGGAGCACAGACAAATCAGGAATCTGGGAAGAGGAGGGATGGTCGAGTTGGGGCCCATCTTTTCTGTGTAAAGCTACTTTTCTGATGAGTAAGCTTTTCTCTGCTGCTCCTTGCTCCTCGGTTTAAAAAAAAAGAAAAGAAAAGGAAGGAGGATGGAAGCTGCCTTAGTTAATTGTCACCTCACACCTTTCTTTAATGAGTTTCCTAGAAGTTTATGGTTAAGTTACCCTGGTGACTCAGGTAGGGTTTCCTTCAACTCCAGCTGAGACTGTCAGAATAGGAAAAAGGGGGTCCATTTTCTGATTAATGAAAATAATAATTATATACAGATGAAAGCAAAAAGAGAAAGCAAAGAGCTTCCATGTTACTTTAAACAAAGAAGAGTTAAGGCCTTATCTTAACTATGCATTGGCACCGCAATGTGAAATGGTCATGCAAAATTAATTTTTAATGTGTTCAATTTATATTAAAAATTTCTGCAAGTGTGTGAATTTTTTTTCCAAGGCTGGAGTGCTACTTCATTTACAATATTCCCTGAAGGTGTTTTTTTTTAAAGAGACTCTTAAACTGAAGCCATTTTAAGGGTTTTATGAGACATTATGTGAGCTTTCATATGCAAGTTAGTCGTTAAGTACCAGATATTATATTCTGTAATATGCTTAAGTGATATTAGAGGCTGTATATAGCCTGCAGTAATGGCTATTGCTGCTTTTTTAATTTATCAAGAAAATGTTGCTTAAATAAGGAGCAAATCAATGCTGGGTTGTACAAAATATAAATGTAAGGAAGTAACAGTATTTTTTATATACTTGCTTCTTCCAGCTTCACTGGAAGGGAAAAATACAACCTACTTTCAGGACTTGTATTGACAGAAATTTTAAGAAAAAAATAAATAAAATAATATAGCATATTTCCAATTAGAGAGCTACTAAAAGTACACAGAATGACATTGAACAATGACAACCCATTGCTACTTTGCTTCTGGATGGGTATAAAGATGAATTTTATGCCCTTGATAATTATTTTTTGTATGCTTTCTGGCATTCACACAAAGAAAAATCTCTTTCTTGGATTTAAACCAGTTAAGGTTTTGACTATTCTGTCTGCAAAAGGAAATATTTGTATTAAGTTGGATTCATTGGTCAAGTTTTGAAAACCATCCAGAAAGCCCCCACCTGGTGAGAGAAATTGACTTAAAAAAATTAAAGATGGATTCTTGTAAAACACTCCTACCCTACAATCCCCCACCACCTTCTTCACAATGTGATAATTTTGTGGATATTCAGTCTTTTAACATGGTTCCAAATTGAATTTTTATTTGGCAGAAATACAACATGATAGTTATTGACAAGCTATGTATTTTGTCCAGGGGCTTATCTTTATGGATGTAGGAATTGGGCCTAAAAATAAACAATGTCTCACAAAAAATATTATCTCAAAGTGGTAAATATCCTTAAGCGAAATAAATTTGGCATGATGGAATTTATTTTTAATTTCAATTTTATGTTAAAAGCAAATAGTTCCTTTCTTGATATTATAGCTTAAACTAAATTTTAGCTATAAATTGCCCCATGGAAACATTGCCCGATTTTTGCTTCCCTTGTTACAAATGTGGGGTAAGAAATCCATTTAGGTTTTTTAAAATAAGGGTCGCAAAGATCTGAGATCTATAATCGGGTGTTAAATTTGAAAACAAATAAGAACAATTAGTTTTCCCAATGGAAGAGGAGAAAAAGGAGCAATTATTTGTGCACCATTTCTGACTACTTCAAGCATTACCTGTGTCTAGATCTACATCATTTACATAGTTTCTTAAATAATATTGTAATTTATATCACCAATATCACCAATGTGCTGTGAAAGTTTCACACGCTGGACTCAAGTTCATGCAGAATACAAAAAAAGTTTAAATTTTCCCTGACAGATATTTTGTGAGGCAAATAATAAGAAAATAAGACTATATACAAACAACTTTCAGAAATATTATGGGCTTAGTATATGTGTACAACTTCCATATCTAAAATATCACTTAATGATTTATTGATTAATTTTCATAATCATTCTATGAATCTTTACCAAATACCAACTATATTCCTGACATTTAAAAAAAAATGCTCTGAGATTGAGAGCTCTTAAATTGCCTTCAAAATCAACAGTAAAAAAAGTAAATTATAAAATATATATAAATATATATATATATACTGTTAAAAAAAAAAAAAAGTAAATTATATTCACCATCATTTCAATGGTCAGTGTGTTTTCAGTTAATAGACAATAGAGATCATTACCAGATAATTGGAATGCTTGTTTACATTAGATGGTTCTATAGGCAATACTTTCCTGATATTTCTGCTTTTTTTTTTTTTTTGATCTTGGGATGAATCCCACTCTATTTACTAACTCTCTTTATTGTCATTATTATTATGTCAACACTAGCAGGCAGATTTTTCCATTTGTATCTGCTTCAAGCTGTAGAATATTTCTGTGTATTCACAAGTTTCTTGGTCCTCTTGGGTCCCAGAAAACCCAAAGCTGCACATTTAAAATTAATACAATATTCTAACCTAGTGTTCCGACTTCCTTGGCCCAGCTGCAGATCTCTCTTCCCTTCATTCTCCACTCTGCATTATGATTTAATACATTTAAAATCAAAATCATCTCTTCCACTCGCCTTCCCTCTCCCAGCTGCTGATTCCCACCCGATCCTGCTTTTGGAATCAGATTTAATACGAATATTTAAAATCAAAATCATCTTCTGTTTCTTTGCCCTAGCCTAGCAGCTGCAGATTCCTACTCCCAATACTGTTCTCCGTCTGTAGCTCACCAAAATATGTCTCAGAAAAATAATATGAAATTTTTTTTTCTAAAACTGCTAGAGCTCATGGACCCTTTCATCCTTTTTAAAATTTTTTTATAAGGATGGGGAGCCTAATCTTGCTAGAAATTGTGTCAAGCTTGTGGTGTTCGTGTCAGGAGTTAATGTTGCTTTAGCTTAATTAGCATTGGTACAAAATGGCATGTAGGGTCATCTATACCACTCTTATAGATCCTATTAAAACACGTCTATGCCATACATTTTTTTTTATCAATATAGGAAAATAAAACTGAATAGAGCTCAGCTCTACCAGATCTTAAAATAAATACTCAGAAGAAATAAGAGAAATAAGCAAATAAAGTTTTTTTGGCAGAGAGTTTATTTATTTAGCAACAGTGATGCAGTTGCTTACACTTTCTGCAAATGTTTTATCTCTTTTTCCGTAGCACCTGTCCCTGAGTGAATAGAACCACATCTGTCTCATCTTGGCATAACAAGTACACATCTACATCTGTGAATGATGATTCCATTTTTTAAGGAAACAGTGTATACTTTTGCACTCCTGCATTCTGGTGAAAAAAAATGCACAATAGATTTTGTGTCTTGCAGGAAGTCCTCTGAACAGTTAGTAGAAAGTTTTAAACTGCTACAAAATTATTGAATTTGGAATTTAGGAAAGCTATATTTCTATGTATGCATACTATTCATGTAAATGTATGTTTTTTTGTACAGATAGATATAGATATATAATCACAAAATAATGGTAAAGAAAGGATTCACCTAATAGAAGGTATAATTTAGAAAAGAAAATGCTTTGCAAATACTACACTATCTCACATGCTTATAGGATGATAATGGTTTGCATATTGCTTCAGAAATATTTTTGAAGGAACAAGATTATTTTAGGCTTAAGGAGGAATTTGAGGTCTTAATTGATACCAATTAGTGTTACTGATGGTGATAATATAGGGCATTTTGTGTTTTGCACATTTCAATTTTAATACAAATAACCAATCTTTATGCAGAATCTTCTAATAATTAATGAATGGGGAGAATATAAATGACAGATCCTGATAACTTCAGATTCAAAGAAGAAGACACAGTACTAAAGATCTTTTTTTCCTTTCCCCTAAGCCTGTAAGAGTTTCTGTGGTTTCTATTTGAAACCAGAAAAGAGGGCATCATTTATTTTTCTTTCTCTTCCCATATCCACTCCAATCTCTTTTTGGTCCTAGTTCCTTTCTTTCACTGCATTCTTCTGTCTTAGTATAATTCACCATTTCCTATCTTGACTCTGAAAAAGACCCCAAATTGATCTTTTGGCCTCAATACTAGCTTCTCTCCAATCTCTGGTCCAAATGCAACCAGAAGAAACATTTGTGACTTCACCACTGATTTCTCATTTTCCTGCTTAAAAACTTCCATGGCTCCCTATTGCCCTCATGAGAAAGCCCAAACTCAGCCTTTCACTGTTGTATAAAACCATCAAGAATTGTCATCCTGAGGCTGGGTAGCCTTAACTCTTCCCTCTGTCCTTCCTCAAATCTTCAACCACTGAATTATTTTTAGGTTTTTATGCTCTTCCCAGGTTATCACTTTCTCTCTCTCTCTCTCTCCCTTTCTCTCTCTCTCTCTCTCTCTCTTTCTCTCTCCAGTCTTTTCATATGTTATTTCTTGTACCTGAAATAATTTTGCATTCCATCCCTCCCCTACCTGCCTTGCTCATTACTCTACTGCACAGTGATAAAAGGGGATGTGTGGATCTATGTAGAAGGTCTAAAGCAAGTGGCTGCAGGAATTATGAACACAAATTTCATGGCCTTCCCAATTTTTTTTCCTTCAGGATGCCTATTTATTACATGCAGAACACTAACTTAGTCACTGTGAGAATACATTTAAAATGTTGGAATTTAATCAATGCTCTTAGGAAAACCTCCTTGATGCAAGCAGAGTGTGCTGGTATACTAAACAGAAATGATAAAGGAAGGTATATAGGAAATAGCCAATTATTTCGCTGCTTTGTGCAAAAAGTGAAACTACTTTTTTGACATACTATCCTTTGATATGCCATTACCACCCATTAATTTTTGTCTACAAATAAAGTAGCCAAGTTTTTTGGTAATGTTGATATAATGATTTGAGACTTTCAAACATAATCCTTTAGGTGATTCTGTAATCTCCCTAGTTACCATTTCCCAGAACTTCACAGGCCTTGCATTTATGCTTTCAGACTTATTCCTCCTCCTTCTCTGAAGTATTTATTTTTTCTTGATCACTTCACAGTGAAAAGCAGGAACAGCTGCTCTCCATGGCTGTGTCTATTCATGTTGCTGAAGTCCTGTATCTCACCTATCTTTCAAATAACACTAGGTTCTCGAAGGAAAAACTGTGGCTGCGAACTGAACTGGGTTTTGTTTTTATTTCAAGCGCACCGCTGGTCCTAAGGCAGTTGCTACATGGTTGTATTACCATCTCCTCACTTCCCATGAGAAACCCCAACTGCTCTCAGGTCTCTAAGCTTTACTTTGTTCCCCTGGGTTGGAACAGCCTCCATGTGGCAGCGGAGCTGACCACCAGCCTGCACCTTGCTATGAACTTTTTTCATCTGAAGGCGAGAAGAGCAAACTGCATAATTTACCAGCACTTCCTGGGTGGTCACACCTTCCTTTTCTCTCCTGTCTGGCCTACCCTAGCTGCCATCTGTTCTCCTAAGCACCCCAGGCCCTCCTGTGCTTGACAATACACTGTGGTGTTACAGGCAGAAAAATGAGCTGTGATAGAAATCTGAAATTCTTTCTGCATCTATAGGGTATCTAGTTTCCTGTGTTTCATTTGTTCCATCCAGTTTATATTTACATTTATAAGTTTCCCTTTGCTTGGTTTTTCCCTCCAAAAGGACAAATTAAAAAAAAAAAAAGAAAGAAAATCAACAGAGGCTTAAATAATGTGCTATTTATTGATAGCATCCAGACTTTTCAATAAACATATGTTAGTTTTTGGAAAATGTTTATTATACACCCAAGAGAATAGAGTTGTTTTAATCTACTTTGAAAATTATATATTCAATGTATTTTTCAAAATATGTTACTTCATCCATTTTACTGGCCAATTCAGTTTGAATTTAGATATTTTTAAAATGCACATTACAAAGACTATAGATAAGAAGAATTTTTATCTGCTGGGTATTTCCCCCCTCAATTTTGGACATGCCTATCATTTACAAATTCCTCAGATTTCCCAGTTGATCCCTGCTGCTATGTTTAGAGTTGACATTATTATCTAGAAAAAAAATCTGCAATAAAATACCCAATAATGAACAATGAGTATTTAAAAGTTGCAAGAGAGACTTGGCTCATTTATTTAATGGTCAGCATAATTTTAATTCTGAGAAGAAAAGATATTTTGATGCCAGTAAATACTTCACATATATATACCCCACCCCCCTTCAGTGGTTTTTAACCTGCAGGATCAGGGATTTCAATTGTTTTAATTCAAAATTTCTGTGTATTCTCAAATACAGAATTGAACTATCAAGTTGTATTTAATGAATCTTCAGTTTTGTAGCAACTTTTATCTATTTATTTATTTATTGACAGTTTATATAATTAGCAAAAATTAGAATGATTGTCATTGCCATTCAAGTTCTGGATTCAGGAATATGAGAAAGAAATGATCTTAGGACCTATATGTTTTGGGCAAAGCTAAGATTGCACTTCTGAAATTTTAACTGTATGTTTACTTCAGTTGTCTCTAACTTCAGGAAGAGATTGAAAACAGCATAACTTAAAATGAGAATTAAGTTATTTTTATTTAATGCTAGGGAAAAAAAGTCAAAGTAAAATTGTTCTAATTGTGACATGAAATATTTTCACTTCATATTATATGTGCCAATAGCACAGGTGGAAAGAGTGTGTGTCTGTGAATATGTCAACAAAGCATTTATAAAGTAGCTAATGTTACAGCAACATTTCTAATTATTGTTAACTATAGCTGTTACAGGAAATGTTCTGTAATTTTCTTCTATTTACATGGATTCCCAGGTTTAACCACAGTTAGTTTACCCTTCCCAGTGTCCACAAAGTTAGCTAAAGTCCTCTCACATTAGATGTGTAACTTTCATTCTTTTACTCAGTTCCCTACATCTTAGTTGTTTCCTTTGTAAATGGAAATTATTGTAGTTCTGCTTTTATTAAATAAGGAGTCAGCAAACTATAGCCTCCAAATCAGTTCTAGTCTATACCTGTTTTGGGATAGTATAGGAATCAGAAATGTTTTTTATATCCATAATGTGTTGTAAAATGAAAATAATATCAAACAAAGAAAACTATACCAGAGAGAGCTTATATGGTCTACAAAACTTAAATATTTACAAGTTGGCCATTTTGAAGTTTTCCTATCCTAAGTTATATCGTAGAATTATCATAAAGAGTAAATGAAATGCCAGACATTTGGGACAGGGTCAGTGAAATGTCACTTTTTATTGCTTTTGGTATTACCAGTAATAAAACAACATTAGTATTTTTATTAAGGTGCTCATCAATTGATGGAATCTCATTTAATCTGTTTTTTATATTCTTCCTATTATAAAGGCTGATTATGCTAGATAAAATTAAGACTTCTTTTGTTTTGGTGAGAAGACCATAACTAGAGGTTCTATTTTTTTGGTATTAAGGATTGAACTAAGGGGCAGTCTACCACTAAGCTACATTCCAAGCACTTTTTATTTTTTGTTTTGAGGATAAGGTCTCCATAAGTTGTCAAGATTGACCTTGAATTTGAACTCCTCTACCTCAGCTTCCTGGGTCACTGAGATTACAGGTGTGCCCCACTCTGCCCAGCTAAGAATTTACATTTTAAAGGAAATTTAGTAGTGCATATTGTCTGAATTATTTTAATTAATGAATAAATTTTAAAATAGATTTATGAAACTCTAATGTGAGAAGCTCAATCTTGAGGGAAGGGAATTCTTAAAGTAGATTCATAAAGTATGTCATAGATCTCTAAAAAGAAAGTTTCTTGTTCTCTTGTGTGTGTTTATTCTGATTTCTCTTGCAGAAGAAAGCATTTTAGTTATGGGATTTCTCCTTTTCTGAAGAGTGTCCTCAATTTGGAAAGAGTGATGATTTCTCCAAGAGAGTGGGGGAGTTGGATGGGAAGATAGAAAAGAGAAATAAGTTTATTTTTCTGGATTTATCTTCAGATAATACAGAGCATTAAATCCCCTGCTTTCTGAATGCCCTGGCAATTTTACAGAAGCCTACAACAAATTCTCATTCAAGAAAACATTCCTTCCTTCCTTAGGCATTAACTTTAAATGCATTAAAAAATAAACCTTAGTTATCAATCTGGGTAGTGGAATCTTATGGATCCCATCCAGTGATTCCATGGGAATGCCATGCAGATTGGACCAAACCAGTGAGGAACAGAGCAGAAGTACCTGCTCAGGTCAGAGTCTTTTTTGGATTCAAGGTTAAATCCAGCTAAATGCATGTGGAGGGGGGACCCTGGGATCCATTACACACACATACACAAATACACACACACACACACAGACATGCACCAAAATTCACACAATAAAGTAAATGACGTGAGAAAAACAGCAGGGGTTCATATTAAAAGAAACAGCCTGAAAAACACACCTGATTTGGTCAGGCAGTAGCAGGATTCATGAAGGCTATGGATGGGTAGAAATTAAATAGGCCATGAATATCCCACAAATTCCTTTGAAAATAGGATTTCAGTATTTCTACTGGAGATTTCCTTGGTCTTCTATATGCTGATGGCCCAGCCACAGAATTTTGGAGCCCTCAAATTTATCAATGTGTTAGTTCCACATTTAACACTAAAAGGCATCCTTAGGGATCTCTTTTAAAACACTAACATGTAAACATTTTTGTTACAAACTTTACCATAGTTGGGAAGAAAAATGGTGATGCATTGTCTAAATTTTCAATAAGATGGAGACAATCATCTCATCTTTCCACAAATTTGGATTTAGGCTATTCCAGAAAATGTGCCATGGCCAGAGTCTTTCAGATCAAACTTAGATGGTAGAGAAATGAAGTGATGTTAGAGGAAGTCACGTGGGCAGAGACCAAGTTCATGAAAAGGTAGGCAGAGGAATGAGATGCTTAAGGTAGGTCATACAGAGTGTCCTCCAAAGCAGCACAGGAAGAACCTGTGCTGATAACCTTGCTGGATGTAGTCAGTCCCTACCATTGACTGCCTACTCTGATATGACAACCTGCTATTGCTCAAGTTTGTCTTATTGTGCCGCACTCTACCTACTGGTACTTCTGTGGAATCCAAACTTAAGAACAGATGCGCATTTCTAAAGATTCAGGATTTGGATGAGGACATCACTTCTCACCAAATCGTACATTAGTTCACAGGATGATTCTGAAAACCTCTTCTCAAAGTTATCAAAAACCTCTTCAGAATTATTACTCATAAAGATATTTTAATGTAGCTCTGCTGATTAACTGTTAACAGTAGTACTTATTTTTCAAACATTGTTTAAATAAAGGGAAGTAATTCAGCTCGAGTACATGTAAAGACAATATTATTTAATCTCACATTACATCCTGAATTCTTATTTATTTTTTAACTTGCAATGCCATTTACCAGTGACCTGACAATACTTAGGATCTCACTTTTGTGTGTGTGTGTGTGGTGCCAGGGATTAAACCCAGGACTTTGTGCATGCCAGGCAAGCACTCTACCAACTGAGATATAACCCCAGCCCAGGATTTTTAGGACACATAGGATACTTCTGTTGTTACAAATAGTCTGATGTGGAAGCACAAGGGACCAGGAAGAAGAAAAGAATGATGAACTATTTCCACTAAAACTGGAAGTCTTGTTCTTTTGAAATAGGAACATTCAAGATTCACTGCAAATCAACTAGTAATTTTCAAAGATATCTAGATCTGCTGTCCTGATTTAAAGAGAATTCCAAGGAGAGGCTGAACTTTTGTTAGATATATTTCCTACTAAACCCTCCTTCAGAATCTGAAATTTACCTCCCAAAAAATATCAGTCTTTTTATAAGGAAATGTCTTCCTCAGGGCATGTCTATAAATTGTTTTAATAAGTATGCAAATTTCGGAATAGAAACAAACAGTAAAATGCTAAATATCAAGTTGTTTTGCTTTTAAATGTCCACATTTCCTACCACTTCAAAGGATGAAAAAGAGGAGATAAGGTACTGGATGTTTCTTTCTCATATGAACATCTGTTAAATGGTCACATTGGTCAACACACTTGGAAAAAAGTTGCTAATTTCTGAAGAATGTCCTCACATTACAGCAGCACATACAACCTGGTAGCAAGTACCATCCCAGAGTAGTCAGGAAGTCTTGTGTTTCAGAGCTGCCTCGAAGGACTGCATTCTCAGCAAACACCAGGCCAGGACTGGTGTGGTCCATCAGTATCCTGGAGAGGCAGATTCTTTTATTTATCTATTTTTTTCTTTTTTCTTTTTTCACTTTTCCTGCACTTCCTGCTTCCTCCTTTCCCTGCTTAATCTTTCTCTTCTTTGTTCAATTTTCTGGCTTTTTAATAGTATTGAAAATTAAGCTTAGAGATTTGAAACTAGCAAAGATTGTGTTTTATTGACTTACATTGTCTAATATGTTTGCTATGATACATTAGACTTGAAGTTTGAAGGGAGTGTGAAAATAAGTAGAAAGGAAATGAAGAAAGAAAATATACATTTATTCTCTGTTGACTATGTGCCAGGAACTGAGATATTCATTCTAAAGAACATGATTGCATTCAAATGATCATATTGACACTGGGAGGTGAAAACTATAATTTTATTTATCAAATGAAAGTAAAATTTTAAAATTAAAATGTGTTCAAGATCATATAGTTTGGTCTGGGGTTGTGGCTCAGTGGTAAAGCAATTGCCTGGCATGTGAAGCACTGAGTTTGATTCTCAGCACCACGTAAAAAATATATTGTGTCCATCTACAGCTAAAAATATTTTTTGAAAAAGATCATGTAGTTTGTAAATATTCGAGCTGGATATGAATCCACGTCTATCCCTTCAAAGCCCATGCTCTTTCAGATAAATATACACAGGAACATATAAGTTTGCAGACAAAAGGATATTATAGGGAAATTGCACGAAATGCACTACTTCTTATTTGAGTATTAAAAAAATCAAATTTCTAATATATGTCAGGCTCCATGATGAACATGATCAATGTGATTGCTGAATATCACATGATTTCTGTTCTCTAGAAGTTTCCATCATACTAGGTAGGCAAAGAATGGATGACTATGTAAATACACAAGTTGAGTAAGCAGGGATCAGGACAGAAACTAGACCAGGTGAGATACCAGAGCTTTACTGGCAGGAGAGGAGATCCACTCATGTTAGGTGTCCAGAGAAGGCTTCTCTAGGCAAATGATATTTATGCTTATATGTAGAGGGTGAAAAGAAGCCAAACTTCCTAAGACTTGGCAAATGAGTTTTCCAGGCATAGGGAACTGAAGGCCAGGGGGAAGGAGCATAGAACAGGGAAAGAGATAGATTGGTGAGAGCATGATGGGTATGTGAACCTCATTGTGTAATATGTATTTGATGTGTGGAAAGCCACTAAAGATCTGATGCAGAGGACTGATATGATACTATCTGCACTAAAGAAAATCTATTAGGCTTCTGAATGTCGCTATCTATCTAGTACTCCAGGAAGTTAAAATGCATGTTACAGCTCTGCGATACAACATCTGAGAGGACTGAAGGAGACTGAGTTGTGTGGGCTTTCCTTACGCCAAATGGATCACTTAGTGTAAATGCTACTGCTTTTCTCTTATCTGTATGCCAGCTGATGAGCAACTTAACAATATCTGAGATTACAAAATGTATATTTAGCTCCAAATACCATTGCCACTTCACTTGTCTGTGTAACAGCAGATGAGCAACAGCAATCTGCTTTCAATTGGTGAGGGTTCCCACCTGGGCTATATGAAAGGGTCTTTGGGGTTGTTCTGTGCCATAGTCATGCTATTCTGTTGATTTAAACATCATGTAGCATATTTAGTTAAAAAATGGTTCTGGAACCACACTGTTTAGAATCCTGACTCTGCCAATTATTAGCCAGGAACCTTTGGGTGAGTTTTAACTCTGTTCCAGATTTCTCACATCTCATGTAGAAATAATAATATCATTTAGCTCATAAGATTATTGTGAGGACTAATGAATTAAAACTTATATAGCACTTGGAACAGTGCCTAGAACATAGTAATCAGCAAACAGAGTTAGCTGTATCTGAAATTGTCGGATTAGAGTAGGGATTAGGATACTCTTAAGAGGTAGTCTGCCAAGACTTGTTTATCCATCCCCTTGCAAGTGGACAAGAAGATAAACACTCCTTTTCCAGTAATGAAGTGTTTGCATGTCAATAAGATTATGTTTATTGGAAATCTACTTGAAAGAATGAGAAGAAAAAAATAACCACCATGGAATTCTGGAGAGCATCATTATTCAAGAAAAGGAAGGGGAACAGTAAAAATAGATCTCAGGGAAGAATGTTCTAGAAACTTATAAAGATAACCAGGTGAAACTAGGGTTAGAGGAACAAGGAAAGAGGACAAAGAAGGACTGAGGGCCAGCTGAGGATAACATAAATAAGCTTATCAACAAACCAACGTGCCTCTTTGCGAGATTTTTTTTCCAGCAGATTTTCCCAGCTGGTGGAGTCTCAGAATGATGTGGGCTGGTGCGTTATCCAGAGTTTGAAACGTTCAGTTACTATCACTACTATACAAAGTCTAAGCAGTTCATAATGAAGAAAACATTTACAATATGAACATTTATTAGAAGACTTTTTTCCAAAGTACATAAAGAATTTCTACAAATCATAAATTTAAAATATTGACTAGTCAATACAAACTGACACCTCCCAAAAGATCGTACAGACCAGACACTTTGAACAGTTCTCTACTAGGGGCAAAGAAACATCACTCCATGCCCATTTGAAGAACTAATTTAAAGACTCACAACACTAAATATTAATGAGGATGTGGAGTGACTAGAGCTCACATATTATTTGTGGTACAACTACAACTTATAACATTTACAAATAAATATATTTTAATACACATGTATTTTGTATACAAAACATAAAATACCTTTTGAAGACATTTAGGTATTTCTGACAAAGTTAAAAAACTCCATCAAATAAATGCCCAGATATTTACAAATGAGAAGGATCATATGCCCACAAACAGTGGTGTACCAAGAGGTGGACAATAACTTATTCACAATAGCTCCAAACTAGAGGTAACTCAAATATCCACAAGAGAAAAGTAGAGTTCTGATATGTTTGTATGGAAGAATACTGCACTATGCAAGAATAAACCACTGGATAATGAACAAGAATACTGAGAGTTTTAAACAATCAAAAAATTATTTGATGGAGTGAAATAATTCAGAAACAAAAGAACCCATAATGTATGAGGTTATTTACTTAAGGTTCAAATACAGCAAAAATATTCTATAGAATAAAGTGAGGGCATTGGCTGCCTGTGGAGGCTGTGTAATGAACAGAGGGTGCATGAAGAATCTTCTTCATATGAGGGAAACACCTGCACATTGGGTACCTGGAAGTTAGCACTCACTAAGAATCATTCAATTTTATCCTTCATACTTGCACTTCTCATGCATAAAAATGAATATAAAATACTTCGCCAAGCAAGGATAATAATAACATGAGCTCCTGTTCAATTAGTTCACTCTTAAAAAATTAATCATTTCTTGAGCACTGTTCCTTTCCTACTTCCTTTTTTTATTTTATTTTTTTTTGGGGGGGATTGAAAGCATGATTTTTTAAATTTGTGCTTTTTAGTAATACACGACAGTAGACTCTATTTTGATATATTTACACAAAGATGGAGTATATCTTATTCTAATTAGGGTCCTAGTCTTGTGGATGTATATTATGTTGTGATTCACTCTGGTGAAAAGTTATGTCAGATTTATTCTGCTGTCTTTCCCATTCCTATCCCCCCTCCCTTCCCTTCATTTCCCTTTGTCTATTCTGCTGCACTTCTATTCTTTTCCTCCCCCACTTGTTGTGTGTCAGCATCCACATATCAAGGAAAATATATGACCTTTGGTTTTTTGGGGATTGGCTTATTTTGCTTAGCATGATAGTCTCCAGATCCTTCCATTTACCAACAAATGTCACAAAGTCATTCTTCTCTATGACTGAGTAACATTCCTTTGTGTATACATACATTTTCTTTATCCATTAATTTGTTGAAGGGCACCTAGCTTAGTTCCATAGCATAACTTTTGTGAATTGAGCCGCTATAAACATTGATGGGACTGCACCATTGTAGTATGCTGATTTTAGCTCCTTTGTATATATACTGAGGAATGATATTAACTGGGTCAATGATGGTTCTATTCCTAGTTTTTTGAGGAATCTCCATACTGCTTTCCAGAATATATGCACCAATTTACAGCTCCACGAGCAATGTATGAATGTACCCTTTTCCCCACATCCTTGCCAATATTTATTGTTATTTGTATAATTGATAATTGCCATTCTGACTGGAGTGAAGTAAAATATCGATGTAGTTTTAATTTCCATTTCCTTAATTACTAGAGATGTTAAATCACTCTAAGAGATGAAAGACTTCTACAATGAAAATTACAGAACATGAGAGAAAGAAATTGAAGAAGACCTTAGAAGATGAAATTATTTCCCATGTTCTTGGACAGGCAAACTTAATATTGTTAAAATGACCATACTACCAAAAGTAATATACATATTTAATGCAATTCCTATTAAAATTTCAATGACATTCTTCATAGAAATAGAAAAAGCAGTCATGAAATTCATTTGGAAAAATAAGAGTTCCAGAGTAGCCAAAGCAATCCTTAGTGAGAAAAGTGAAGCAGGAGGCATCACAACATCAGACCTTAAATTATACTACTGAGCTATATAGCATGGTACTGGCACCAAAATAGACTGGTAGACAAATGGAACAGAATAGAAAACACAGAGACAAACCCACATAATTCACTCCAGTCAGAATGGCAATTATCAGTTATACAAATAACAATACAGTCATCTCATATTAGACAAAAGGACAAAAATTTATACTGGAGCAAAGATAACCTCTTCAACAAATGGTTCTGGGAAAACTAGATATCCATATGTAGTAGAATCAAATATAACCCCTATTTCTCACCCTGGTGGGGGAAAAAAACTATTCAAAGTGGATCAAAGACCAAGGTATTTAAATGAGAAACCCTGCACATACTGGACAAAAATGTAGGCCCAACACTCCAATTTATCAGCTCAGGAACTGACATCCTCAAAAATACTCCTAAAGCACAAGAAGTAAAATCAGAAATTGATCACTAGGATGGTATAAAACTAAAAAGCTTATTCACAGCACAGGAAACAATCCATAGTATGAAGAGAGATCCTATAGAATGGGAGAAAATCTTTGCCACCTGCATCTGATATAAAATGTTATTTTCTAGGATATACAAAGAACTCAAAAAGCTTAGCACCAGAAAACAAAACAAAACAAAACACAAAACAAATAACCCAATCAATAAATGGGCAAAGGAACAAAGCAGCTACTTCTCAAAAGAAGAAATATGAACAGTCAATAAATATATGAAAAAAAGTCCTACTTCCTTCCTGCCCTCTGCTCCTTGGCTACAACATTGCTAGACAACATTTGCCCTCCTCTCTCTTGCATTCACTTCCTTCACATGGTGATATCTGCTATTAATTTTTTTTCTCCCTGATACCTCTCTCCGATTCTATTCTTTCTCCATCTTGAGGCTTTTTTCATGTTGCCTTTATGTCTGTGAGGGTGAGAGTGACAAAGAGTAGATAAACTCTTGTCCTTTCTCCAGATATTCGTTTTTATACATATAAAATCCTACTATTCAGAGTCAATGAAGGAGCTTAAAAGTATTGCATGCCCTCAAAGCTGGAAACTTTGAACTCTCACATTTGAAGTTCACTTATCTTGTGTTTTAAGTCAGTTACATAACTAATTCTGAACTGACAGAAAGTTTGATGGGTCTGGAGGTACACTGAAGAGCTTTTAATCTGGGAAGAAGTGGATAGACTTAAATCAAATTAGGACATAATGAATGTACATAAACAACATGAATAATGTCTCTGAAGGGAGATAAGTCTTATAAAGATTATTGCCTCCCCCTCTTTCTTTCCTATGTTTTCTACTATCCATTCTACCCCTGGAAAATCACTCTAGAATGTCCCCTTAATTCTAAACCTTCCCCAACAATCTTGACTGAGACCCTCTGCTCTCACTTGCCTCAAGGCGGCTCCTGTCTGCCTCTGTGATTCCAGAGAAAACGATTTCTTCTCTTGCCATTGCCCTTTTCTTTTCCCTCTTCACTCACTCTTTTTTCCCCTATCTCTAGCAAGACTAAGTCTGGGTTGTTCAGAAATAGATGATATCCTTTCATGTTCCTGTACCTTAGTTTCAGCTATTTCCTCTATCAGGAAATCCCACACCAGGCACTGACTACATCCAGACCCAAATAGTTAACCGACTTCTTTGGGAATACTTAGCCTACTCTTTCCTGTCCAGCATCCCTTTAATGACTCTTGCTTGTCCCATTTAGTGTTTTTACCTGTTACACTATAAACTGTTTGAGAAAGGGATTATGTTATAATCTATGGATTCTGATCTCCAGCCCAATGAGGGAATAATTGTAAGCATTCAGAAAATATTCATTGATTATTCCATGAGAAATAATTTTAAAAGTAACCAAAATTTCCTCAAGGGAAGTGATGTGTGTGCATAAGTGCATTTGTGAGCACTTTAATATTTTTAAATTTTTGGTCTTTTTCCTTTATTTCACACATATATACATATAGAAAACCATAAACAAATTTATTGAAAGAAGGCATAAAATGAAATAATGCATATGTGAGTTTTCTCTGCAGTTGAATATGATTGCTCCTTATTATAAATAGACACTGAAGCCATGCTCCTGATTGTCAAAAACTAACAGTAGAAACTGACTTTATTTCAGGAAACATTTATAAAAGGAATGTAGGAAGACTGATAGTTAATATTTTTTAAGATGATTTCCTTTAACCAGTTGACTTGTGTGCAAATCACTGGCCCACTTTTAACTGGATGAGAATAATAGGTAGGTTTAGGTTGGTATCAAAATTAAAGTCTAAAGTCTGCATTTAAATTATGCGTTGCTTGCTTGTGAGCAATTTCCTAACTGGGACTGCTTCCAAAAGCACTTCACTGTAGCTTCATGGAATTTTCTCAACTGTTTTATTTGTTCCTTCTCCACACCTCTTCCCTGGTGCATAGAGGCACATCTGTCTGTTTTCTGCCTTATCAAGCATGCATCTACATCTGCAAGGAGAACTTCACTTCCTTGGCTGAAAACCTGTATCTGATTGTGGTAATAATGCTCTACTTCCTCAGTTCAAAACATACATCAGACAAGACCAATTACTTCAAATGACTCATGGTAACAGGCAAAGCAAAAGACGTCTTCTCAAGCCTTTGAACTTCTACCGCTTCAAAGGTGTACTAAAATGTGGTTATGAGGCGATTGTCTAAAATTGCCAAATTACCAGTTTCCAAGCTTTGACATTTGTTATTTTGAGTAACTACACAAAGGAAATCACTGAGATTACCTACCAGGAGAAAAGAGACAATAAAGGTGGGGAGCAGATAAAAAAGTAACTATGACATAGGTAAGGCGCATGGCTATGACATCCTTTCTTAAGCAAATGTCAGGAAATCAGTTTAACTATTAATATAATAGGATACCAAGTTAAACAGGAAAAAGTGTTCTTATTATTGGTCTGAAAATCATTAAAAAGTATCTTAGTCTGAGAAAGATGAGAAAATAATTATTTTTTCTTAACAGAAGACACTGTCTGGAAGTACTGCTTGATACTTCGAATTCTGGCAAAAATTTTCTTGATGTTTATTGATGTGTCACAAGTGTCACCAGTGGTGAACAGTAGCCAACATTCATAACTGCCTAGCAGCTGTGTAGGAACTATGGCCATACCTGTTCTTGTCCTTTCTCCGGAGGTAAATTCAGCAGTGACTCTCTCCAAGAAAAATGTTTTCTATCACATTCCTGACATGCATTTTCAATTTTATAAATGGCCTGTTGTTTTGCCTTTTAAGGAAATCTTCAAAACTTCCATGTTCTTTATACAACCTCTTCCTAGGAACTGTAGTTTATACAGAGAGAGGCTGGACAGTGTATGGGAATGGATGTGGTCTCTAAAGCCCAACTCCAAGAAGTAATGCTGGCTTGCTTATGCATCCATGACTTCATGAAAGTTACTTAACTTCTCTTTCAGTTTCTACATCCATGAAATGGGGATAATAAATGGTATATACCTCAGTGTGATGCAATGAGCATTAAATACATTTATAAAGATTTTCAAACAGTACCTGGCACATGATAACCATTATTTGTGCTTTGTAAAATTTTCTGAAAAGATGAAGAATAGTCAATTTGTCTTTTAGGATGTGATAAAATTGGTGGCAGAATATATTTTGTTCAAAATATAAACTTTTATGGGGAAAAAGTTTTAAACCCACTGCCTGATCCAAGAAGAGTGGTCAGCACCCCAAACTAGCCAGCTGCTTCTGGAATCTATACCACATTGAACCATAAAAGGTGCCACCCAGATGAAATTAGAGATACTGCGTCTAGTAGGTCAAGCTTTATCTCAAAATAGCTTTATTTTATTAGACATCATTCCTGTTAAGATGAGGAACAAAAATATTCCTAACTCTTGAAAACATACCCTTTCTGAGCCATAAATGATCAATTTTAATGAAGTGATATTATTCACACTTTATAAATACCTAGCAGTTAGGCATGGTTCTACCACCAATTCTTAGAAATTTAGATTGAGAAGCACATTAAACTATTTAGTTCAAGCCTCTCAATTTACAGAATAAAGAGACTTCAGTGAAACAGGCATCTGGTGGATTTTCCCGGATCACAGTCAGTCAACAATGAAGTCAAGCCACACTGATGAAGAACATGTCTTCTGCAGTTAGGGTACGATAAGTTTAGTTTCCAACTTTCCCATTTCATACTATGGAACATGTCTTAATCTAAGTTTCCTCAACCTCCACATAAGATGAGATAATATTTGTAGATGAGATAATTTTAAAGCAATTAGCACATGAGTTGGCTTGTAGCAAATCTCAATAAATGGCATCTTCAAAGTCTGTTCAACATGATGTGGTTTGTAAATGCATAGGTGGCACCTTTATTTGTCAGGCCAATGATACAGACTCAAATGTTCATACTCATTTTTAAATAGAGCTCAGACCCTGTAAATAAACCTGTGGAGTCAAGTTTTATCTTGTCCACTTTGTATTACTCAGCTCTTGTACAGGAAATGGAGTGTATTTAATATTGATGACTCTGTATGTGTCATTTAATCGTCTCTATTGATTAGATTTCATCAGAGTGTGGGGCTTGGACAGAGCTTTGATTAGACTGTAAGGATTCTTGGCCGTTTTCTTTTACCCGACACCATATCAATGTACCTTCTGGTGTGATATCACTTTCACAATCAATATCTGAAAAAAGCCCTGCACATAGGCCTCCAGGAAAAGGAGAAGGCACTGGCTCTAAGCCCCTGATACACATAGATTAAACCTCTCCAATTGAAAAAGGTTTATTGCATGTTTTAGAGCAGGATAGAGTGAGAAAAAAGACCTGAAGGAGTCTCCATAGATTTCTTGTGTAATTTGTGCATCATTTTTTATTTAAAAGTGTCAAATTTTCCCTTTTAATGTTGGTTGACATTTGAGAATGGATCATTTTTATCAGTGAAATTTTACAGTTTCAATCTACTGCTTTTTTCCTACTAGATGTAATAATAGTCTATAAATATATTATTTGGGCAAATTGATATCTTAGACAGACTATTCTTGTCCAAATTCATTTTGCATGGATTTTACTGCTGTGAAAAGTCCACTGGGCCTCCCTGACTAATCTTCCACTGAGGCAAAGTTTATTTTTCTATTTGCCAAAGTTTTTTCACTAGGAATCCACAGAGCTTAGGCTCCAGATTTAAATAACACAAACTAAGAAGCAATAAGTACCAAATGTGCTCCTTATACTAGGTTCATAGAGTTTGTGGTGGTATTTCAATGTTGAGTGGGAAAGGGGCTGGGATATATTGCTTATTTATCTCTTCTCAGAAACATGGGATTTTCAAGAAGCTAGGATCTTGCTGGTCAGAGTTGCACTGAAACTCCTGGAAGAAGATGAGACAATTTCAATAATGTCAGACTACTTTAAGTATTAAAACTCTGGGGTTTAGAAATAACATATTCTATCATGTAAAATGTTGACTCCCAATAAAACATGGACCAGGTATCAAGATACCTGGTGTTGTATCCTGAGATTGAAGCTTGCTGCCATAACAGTATTAAAGGGTAAAAAACACTTGAAATTCATTTTTTTTCTATTTCATGGTTTTCTGTAGTCATTTCCAAAGCAAGTTATTAAAAGAAATGCTCTCATGAGTTAATGCTTGGTCTGCTGATGGACAGGCCAAGTTAAAAGAACATGTGATAATGGTACAAGGTGTGAGTTTCATATGGCCACTTTTGGGGCAGAATAATCTGAAACCTCTTATTTTATATATGTGTGATTTGTCACGCTGAGTTGAGGAAGGAGGCAGAATTCTACATCATTCATTGATCTTGTTCAAGAGACTAATATTTTGCTTCTCATTTGAATTCATTTTTAAGGGTCAAGTTTCAGATGAAACCTGTAGGAAACTAATACTTCTGATTGCCCAGCACTGTGTTCTGAAGGGTCAAAGGCAGGTGTTCTCAGGTTTATAGCTCAAGCTTTTTACACAAAACCAGGTGCTTTTGACTGAAGACAGGTTTCTGTGGCATGCAAACTCTAAGTAGTACTAAGGACCAATTTCAGTAGGGATTTGAGGAGAGGTGAGATTCATACAATCTTCAAAAGAATTAGCAAGTTTCATTATTCTATTGAGAATAAAATTGGTAAAATTTGGGTAAAGATTCATATTCTGTTTGCTTGTACTAACCTTTATAATGTGAAGCCTTGGAGAAAATATTTCTGCTGCAATTCATAAGAGGGAGTGAGGACCTCAAGGAAGCTTTCATTTTCAGATGAAACATCTGCATATACATTTGGAGCATTTTCTTTCCTGTGACCCAGGGCTGAAGCCATCAGTGGGATGCTGCTGCTGTCAGTATGAAATGAGGCTATAGGACTGCACTCCATGAGAACTTGTTCCTACAAGGCCCAAAGGGATCTGGGCTGAGAACACTGGGGTCTGCCATCTTGTTTTGTTCCTGACATGAGACATGCATGTGGATAACTTTGCTAAAACTTTATTTGTTTTGACCAGGTCTTTCCTGTGCTCACTGACTTTCTAGTAATAATAATAATAATAATTAATAAATATTTTAAATGAATTTTAGAAAGAAAGGAACAAAATTCAGATGTCCACTGCCCTCAGACTAGTATCTCTTTGGTTGCATCTTCTACAACTTTTCTTCTTTCAGAAAAGGAGAAGGGACTTACTTGGCAGTTAAGAAGTCTGAAGTGTGACTATGGAAATTGCTATTTAAAGCTATAAGCCATCAGCAATAATGGTCTTTAATTTTCTTTGAAATATCTGAAAGGATCATTTCTTTAGGCAGATGCAGAATAATCATTATATTCACAAATACTTACATGAAAATGATAAAGATTGCCTAGGCAGAATTACTTCAGCACCAACTATGTTTATGCCCCTGCCTTGAGAATGTTTTCTCATAGACAGTCTATGTTATAAATCAAAGAGATTGTGCAGGCAGGGGTGTATCTGTGTGTGTGTGTATGCATGCATGCATGCATGTGTGGACAGCAGAAAGGATGTGAGAAGGAGACTTACCACAAGATGGAGTTTGCATATGGAAAAGAGACTTGGCTAGAGAAAGATATTTGCTCTACCCCAGATTGGGGAGGTTTCATGTAAGACAAAAACTCTTAATATGCCTTGATGTTGGAAACAGGGTCAGATCCAGCTTATGTGGTTCCTGAAGATCATATGATTTTAGAATCCTTCTTTAAGAAAAAGAAATACAAAACTATATATATACAATTTAGCACAGAGCATTGGAATGGACCTTAAATTTTAGGTTTTTCAGCTCCCTAATAGATTTGCTTCTGCTTCTGGTTCATATACCTTATAACTTAATTTTCCTGTTAGGATTAAATGTCCCTGTGCAGAGGATGAAGAGTAGCCTGAACACCCTGACAGCCAAACATTCCAGGGAGGAGTAAAGCTGAAGTTGTGCACTAGACTGTTTTGTAAGAGTAATTGTATCTTTTCTGCTAGGTCTCTGGAAGGTGGTCTAGACTTCAAGATTTAAACACATAAGAAATCTCCTGATCATGGAACTGCACTGAGTTTTGTCATCTGGAGAATGGCTTGGATCCAAATAAGCTAGTGGTATATTAGACCCTGAGAATGGGTCCATACCTGCAGTTCAAAGAGGTCACCAATGGCAGTGGCAGTGGCTCCATGCTGATCTTTCTTATTATCTTTATACCTGTGGCAAGAGTTGTGGAAAGAGTTATAGATTAGCTTCTGTTTTACTATAAATAATTCAGGAAAGAGCCTGAATGAAATAAATGGATACATGGTAAAAGAATCACTGTTCATTTCCTAGGTCCAAAGCAGGGTTGGGGTAGAGCATCACCTTCACAGGACTGAAGGCAGCACAGGCAGAGATAGGACACTTTGCCCAGAGTAAATGTATCTGAGGAACCTGATTCTGAGTGGAGAGGAGATAGCACCTTACAGAAAATAACTGGGAACATTTTGATGAGACAGTAGGTTCCTGCTTAGACACATTGGACTGCAAGCTCACCCTTGTTCGTGTATTTATCAAATGCATCACCATTTTTTGGAGCAGATTGGTGGGGCTTGGTATGAATACAGTCAAAGAAAATAAATACTAAATGCAGCCCTTACTTTTCTGTCACTGAGCCTTTGTTCTCATGTCCCTTCTTTCTTGGTTACCATCTGGTCTTTTCCAATTTGGCATCACTTGATGAAAATGACCTGCCTATGGAATTTAACTCAATGTGTCCCCAAATTTGGAAACCTTTCCTGATATGCCCAGGCACTGTGGTCTTTCCTTTTAAAGAAGTTTGTCTTCACCTCCCTCCATGGCATTTTCACACTGTCACTTAAAATAATGGTTACTTTTGTGTACATCTGTGTTAGTCTCTTCTGTCTACATGGATGGGAAAGTCCCCCAGGTCCATTAGAATTGTTTGGACTTCAGTTTGCATATTTGTATTTGTATAATAGCAAAGTGCACACACAACTCTCATGGGAAGCATGAGGTTGCCCTAGAACTGAGTTGCCCGTATGAAAATTAAGCTGGGAAACTAAAGGAACCCATAGAGCTTGCGGGTAAGCCCTACAGGAAGGAACCACGACTCAGTCATCTCTGAATGAGAGGAAGGTAGTGCCTCACACAAAGGGGCTTTTAGCATTTTGTGCTCTGGTTGATCAAAGGTCTCCTGAGTCATAGAATGAATTTTTTTTTTTTTTTTTAAGAGGAAGACACCATTTGGATTGTGTGAACTTGATTATCCATATATTAATAATTTTGCCTCTTTTCCCTCAGTTACCCTTCTCCCCAGACCAAAATCTTTCCTCTGAAACTTAGTCATTGAGCACTTAGGCAAATGCTGAGTTTCTAGACTTCATACTCCACTCCTCATCTGCTCTGAGCATCCCTCAGGGCAAGTGTCTGGCACACAGTAGGCTGTCAATGAATGTTGACTGGGTGGCTAGCAGCCAGCTATAATATAGTTCTGCATACACAGTACATGTAAGCTACAAGGATTTAGGACTTTTTTTCCTTACATAGTCGATATTTTCACTAAGAATAGGAGAGAAATTATTAGTCTTTGGTGTGCAACCCTCTTCATTTTTTTTAATAGACAAATTTGTTCAGGAAAACTAGTACATAGTTGTACTGGAAACAGTTCTGAGGCTTACTAAAGCTACTACTATCTGATGAAATTGATTTATGAAGAAGGAACTAAAGAATAGAAAATATATTTAAATATTAAAAAATTTTACAAGGAATTAAAGTTCTTGGAGAAGAGGTGAAACCTCTGCATCTGGAATTTGGATGGGGTTGAGGGAAGGCTTTTATTTTTAGCTGATGAGCTGAAGAAAAATAAGGAGTATGTCATATGTTGTGTGAAATAATCCCGAGTTGGCACTAGCAGGAAAGGTAGGATTTGCCTGATGCTTTGAACATTAGTTCATACCCTTCATGTTCATTATACTGTAGACCATTAAGCTATTTTATGGGCAAGAAAGAAGTTCAAGTACAGAACAAGTTGCCAAAAGGATTATGAAGTTCATTTTGATTGATCAATAATTAACTGTACCTTGTGAAATTACAGGCTTGACTAACTGTGGAACGTATTGTAGTGAACAGCTCCTGCTGCCAGATAGAACAGAGAAGATAGAAGAAAAAGCAATGGAAACCGAAACATCTGTCCCTTTTGTGCTGCTGGTACCCAAGATCTCACTGTTTCCTCCTCTACCCAAAGTACAAACAGCACAAAGCAGGATCGGATTGATAGGGGACATTACAGAAGATGTTTGCTTATAATTATTTGTAGCACTGTTTTGAAGCTCAGGGATAAATCATTCCCAATTATTCATCAAGCTTTTGGAACTTACAGGCCTTTATAATAGGGATTTAGCAGAACAACAAATAGCATACAAGGATACAGATGAAAGGAAAGAATGTGAAGGGATTATTACCATAAAGAAAGCAAATGGCTATTTGATGGAATTTCAACAATACAGGGAGTCAGAAAGAGATAGAAAAATAATGCTAATTGTCAAATATATAGCTGTTAAGCACTGATTTAAATTATTTCATGACTGTAGAATTATTGTTTGTCATTTTATTTTCATAAGTGGGTGTTAAGGTAAAATATATACACGTGTGTGTGTGTGTGTGTGTGTGTGTGTATGTATTTACCTTTCAAAAGATAACTATTTTGGGAGCAAATTGTATTATTTCAGTGGCTGTTTTGTAAAAGCTGCACACATTAACACATTAGAACTTTGATAGTTCTAAATTTTAAAATATTTAACTTTTAATAATGTTTAATGGCTTTAGTCTACCCTAAAGACATAAGGTTTTTTATTACTCATTCATGGTTTGCACCCTGCCTACTCCTAAACAGGTTTTGAACAGTGTTTAACATAGACTATCTCGAATCCTAAACAAAGCCTGGAACTAGCTTCTTCTACATCATTTTCCTCCTTTGTTAGCACAGAAAAAAGTTATATTATCTATAGATAATGACAATTATGGCAGAGATATGCTTTAAAAAGTTGCATTTGGTAGAATTTTAGAGGCTGGGTGGTCTCAGAGTAGAAGGCAATATTGCTTTCTAGATAGCAGGGTTACCCCTTTGGCAGTATACCTCAGGACAGGGAATAGATAAAATTTAAAGACTTTTTAGTTACCATTAACTAGATGAAAAATATATTTCTTTTGTAATAAAATAAAACATTTTAAGAAAAAGGCAACAAGGAATCCAAATTAAATGGCAATCTCAGAATTTTCTCTATTGACCCTAACTATAAAATCTCACCACTGGTTCCTCTATTGAGTCATGAAGTTGAAGACTTCAGTGGTCCATTTCATCCTGAGCTCTGCTTGCCCAGCATTGTCTTAGGAGGGCAAAGAGCTGCTTAAAGGACTAAATAGTTTAGATCCTTAGGGTTTTATGTAGTTTTCATTTTTTTCTTAGTTTTTAAACTATATTTTATCTATAACTCAAGTTTCTAGTTTGAGACAGGCCTAGTATAATTGCTGGAACAACCAAGAATCTAAGAGTCCTGATGGCATGGCATAATAAAATAAATTAGTTTTATTGCCTGGTAGAGTTGTACCTTTAAGGATTTGAAAAGTCAAATTTACAGGTGTCAAAGGCATACATTTTTTACTTAAGACATATCTACTAGTAATATAGCAGTAATACCTATTAACATCATAAATCTACATAACTGCAGCCTTAAACATAAGAATCCTTCCTGGTCAGTTTGGAGGGCATCAATAAAAGAGATGTGTATTATAAAGCTATGCTGTATGTTCCAAAGGAAATGTTACTTTTAGAATAACAGGCAGATCAAGAAACACACCTGTATGAAATAGGATTCCAGCTAATTTTTGAACAGGGAGAGCATTTGAGGATGGGGGTTGAGAGAGAAGTTAGGAAAAAATATGTAGTTGTTTTCTATGTGTATCACTCTTAAAACTGGAAACAGGAAAAATATTTCAGTTTTATACTGATTTTCTTATGCCTTTTGGAAGTTATTTATTTACATTACACTAAAATAAATACTACAATAAAGTTTTTGTTCATGATGATTTAAAATAAAGTAAATGTTTTATGACCAGAATTTAAAGTTACATTTGTGACTACAAATAATTCTTAGAAATGAATATTTCCCTGTTTTGCTTTTGTACTAAACAAATCTGCAGCATGTTACTTTAAAAATGAAATAAAGCTTGTGTTCATAGTGACAGTCAATAACACGGCAGCATAATAATCAATTGCTATTTGTAGCAGCGGGACTAGCAGTGGGGGCAGATCAGTGCAAATTACTGTCACTGTGTGCTGTCATGTATGCAGCCAGCCTGTAGAACCCAAGACAAATGATGCCCGATGCCATGGAATGAGACAGTACTTAGTCATACCTGTACAACAGCAAAGCAATGCGTGCCAACATCAACTATAACAGGAAAGTGTATATAAATCTAAAACATTGATGGGTGGGAAAAATAAATTATCCAGCTATGACTTCTCCCAAGATTTAAAGCTAAATGCTCATACTTTTTTCTTTGAGCTGGAAATAGGTGGATTACAGGTGTCTAGGGATCTACAAAAAGGTTAGATTGCTTTTTAGAGAACATCAGAGATGTCTTTGCTATACTTCACTCCAATGTTGCAGAGAGATGATTCTAAGACCAGACACTGGGCATAAATCACTTGTGTTGGCCAATTCTAATGACAAATTGGAATGATAATTTATTTTCCTTACAAATAAAAAACAACTTCAATGGGAATTGGGGGACATGTTTATCACTAGCATTGATCATTGAGCTATTTAAAATTTTTTTTTACATTTTTATATTTAATTCAAAGAAAAAGAAGGAGATCTCAAGTTTCTCACTGGGAAACATTGACTCTTTGAACAAACCAATGAGGTCATTTTGAAGATAGTACTGCTTACTTTCTTTCAGTTTCCTTGATGAATCTGGAGTAATGAGGAGACAGAACTGGTTTGCTCATTCAATTCCTCATATGAACATATTTACAGGAACCAAGTTGGACAAATAAGTGGCATATTACTCTATCCATCTCTAACACTCTAGCAGTTAATTAAGACTGCAGAGATATGTATTAACTCATTTAGTAGAAAAATGCTTCAAATATTACCTTGAACAGGATCAGGCTATCTCATTTACTACACTCTATGAAAAATGAATCTTTGGGGCCTTTAGTTTAAAAATAGTTAAGAATTCAAGATGGCAACAATGAAATAACAAACTAAGCATGGGAACCTTGTAAGTGTGTGGCCACTAGAGACTATACAGGTCATATGTCCATGAAACCAGCTCTCAATGGATAATTTATCTTCCTACTCTGAACCTCATAGCACACACTAGCTTAGTTTGGTTTATGTTACTTAACCAACCCTTGACAAATTGATTTCTAAACTAAAGGATGGAGACTGATAGCTTTCAGGCTGAAGTCAACCCCAAAACATATTTTGTTTTACCTGATAGGTGACACATAGCGGGTAAGAATAAGTGACAGCTGATTTCTTTGGCCGAGTCTTACTCTCTCCATTTTTTCATAGTTTGTTATTTCTTATTTTTTCAATGAGGTATTTTTGCCATTAACATTACTTGCCTAGCCTCCATTGACATTTGAGTTTGCCACTCATCAAATGGTAATGGAAACCTTTGGCCAGCCTCCCACACAAATAAAAGTCACACAAATAGTAATAAAAAAAGTAACACAAAAGTCACACAAATAATAATAACAGCTTCAGGCTGATAAAACTACATAGACATTAAAACAATATTCAGTTAAGAAATAAAATAATTGTACTGATGAAATGTATGTTCTGTGAACTATGTTCTCAAGAAAAATTAACATTAACTCAGAAGACTTTTTAACAAAAACCTGTTGGGACCAAATAGTCCATAATTTACTGATTTAGATGGCAAAACCCAAAACATTCACATATTCTATATGCTGAGTCATTTAAAATTCTGAAATCACATTAAAAGAAACTAGCAAACACCAAGGCTAGGAATGGGATTAAAATAAAGTGAAGCAGCCCTCAGAAGTAAACTCTGATCCACAAAAATAACAACTCTTTTCCCAAGAATAATGTGTCTAAAATGTGTGCTCTATTCAGAAATATGATAAATGACTTCATTATTAGATATCTCAGTGACAAATTGTAATTTTCCAAAAGAAGCAAATGACCTGTAAAATAATGCACCTGAGATTGAAGAAATATTTTTGCTTAATAGAACGGTCCTTTGAGTTCAATATATTGGTTTCCTTATCCATAGTGCATGTTATTAATGGCTGATAAGTATCACAGTTAAAAACTCCATCACTAGTGAATCCAGCTGAAAACTCAACATTACTATTTTCAGTTTGCTAAATCATGAAACAGGCAGTGTGTATCAATTTAATTATGATTAGACTTAACTTCTGAGCTGAGCAAAGAGATGTGTGTTCCTCAACATTTTTTGGCAAATGATTACATATGACTACTCTTTCCAGTTCCTAACTAACAAAAATAAGAAGAAAAAAAAAACTTAGCACAAACTTTTGGGTTCTTTAGTGTTTTACCAGTAAAACTGTTTGCCTTATTCAAAGCATTTGGAAAAAAAAAGAATAAATGCAGCAATACCCTGGCATTAACCTGATGCAATTGTCAGCCATTCTCTCTGGGTTGTCAGGTTTATATACACTCATTTTTATTCTTTTTTATCCATGGTTTTCTCTCCACATTGCAAGTTGTAATTTTATTCAAAGTAATATTTGCCATGAAACCTAGCATGGATTGGAAGTATGGCTAGGGGAATGCTTTTAAAATATAGTTGGTATTTACCTGACCCAGAACAGCTAAAGCTATGTTAAGGTCTGTACTTTTCCTAATGATATCCCTTATTAATAATGGAAACTATAACATTTTAGGGTCTTTTCTTTAAAATATTTACCACAGATCTTACACTAGATGGGTCAGAAACAGATTTTCTTTTAATCAGTTTAAGGGGGGTATTATGTGCCACAGAAAATGTTCCTATGGACAAATCTATCTCCTGAGGCCCTAGGAAGCTACAAAGGTAGTACCACTAGACTATTTCTGAACAGATTGCTTTTCCTGAGATAGTCTAGGTATATCTTCTCTCCTTTTTTGATAGCCATCTTTCTTACATAGATCTTTTCTAATTGGTAAATTCTACTTCATATTTTTCTATAATAGCACTATCTCTTGAGAAAGAAAACTGGCTGACAAATAAAACCTGGCCTTGACAAGAACGCAACAGCACTAAATGGAAACATGCTTTGCACATATTCTTCCATTATGTAGAACCATCTGGAACCAAAAGAGCCAGGGATGAGGCTGAATTTGCCTCTCTGTGTTTGACTAACCTGTGAAAATTGAGATGCCTAATAAATGTCAGGTCAAATATCTGCACCTATGCTTAAAGGTTCCAGCTTCACATGGTACCAATCTCTCTTTCTGCAGGCTCTGTAGGTGACAGGCCACTGTGCTTTACAAGCCTTCATTGATCAATGACGCAGATGGTATCCTTGAAGGATTTTAGGTTGTATAAGGGGCAAAGTTTATAGAACTAAGAATTTCAAACAAAAATATCCTCCTTTTTCCTTATGACTCCAAAAGAAAATTAAGTCTGGATTTTTTTTCAATTACATGCTTTTAGAAGAAGCAAATACCACATAAACAGATTTATAACAATAATTTTTTTAAAATGCCTTTCTTAAGGCATCATAAAATCTATTCAGATTGAATGCAATTGCCCAAAATTGAAATTTATTAGAATATTCTCAATCATAAGAATAATATTAATCTTATTCATTATGCTTTTTATTGTTAATTGTAATTATTTGAAAGCCAGTTATTTATTCAACAAATACTTGTGAAAATATTTTAAAACATATAAACATCAGTGGCAAATTCTTTCCCTCTGTTTGCTTATAGTGATTATGAAAATACCTGTGTAATATTTACCATTTAACCAAAATACTAATTATATAATTTTGTTCCTAAAAACTTCTGGATACATGTTGTATAACACATATGGGGAATCAGACCAGAGACCCAAAGCCTAATAGAAGAAAAAATAGGCCCAAATCTTCATAATGTTGGATTAGGACCATACTTCCTTAACAAGACTCCTATAGCACAAGAAGTAAAATCAGGAATCAACAACTGGGATGGATTCAAACCAAAAAGCTTCTTCTCAGCAAAAGAAATAATCAATGAAGTGAACAGAGAGCCAACATTCTGGGAACAAATCTTTGCCACACACACATCCGGTATAGAACTCATCTCCAGGATATATAAAGAACTCAAAAAACTTAACATCAAAATAACTAACAACCCAATCAACAAATGGGCCAAAGAGCTGAACACAAACTTCACAGAAGAAGATATACAATCCATCAACAGATATACAAAAAATTTTCAACATCTCTTGCAATCAGAGAAATGCAAATCAAAACTACCCTAAGATTTCATCTCACGCCAGTCAGAATGGCAACTATCAAGAATACAAACAACAATAAGTGTTGGCAAGGTTATGGGGAAAAAGGTACGTTCATATATTGCTGGTGGAACTGCAAATTGGTACAACCAATGTGGAAAGCAGTATGGAGATTCCTTAGAAAACTTGGAATGGAACCACCATTTGAGCCTGCTATCCCACTCCTCAGTCTAAACCCAGAAGACTTAAAAACAGCATAGTACAGTGCTGCAGCCACTTCAATGTTTATAGCAGCTCAATTCACAGCAGCTAAACTGTGGAACCAACCTAGATGCCCTTCGATAGATGACTGGATAAAGAAACTGTGGTATATATACACAATGGAATATTATTACTCAGCAATAAGGGAGAATAAAATTATGGCATTTGCAGGTAAATGAATGGAGTTGGAGAATATCATGCTAAGTAAAGTAAGCCAATCTCAGAAAACCAAATGCCGAATGTACTCGTTGATAAGCAGATGCTGATCCATAATCTGGGGAAGGACATGGGAACAATGATGGATCTCTGTTCACAGGGGTGTAAGAGGGGAGGGGGCATGGGGACAGTAAAGGTGGTGGAATATGATGGCCATCATAGCCCTAACTTTATGTATGACTGCATATATGTTGTGATTCTATACAACTTACAACTAGAGAATTGATATGTTTTCCTCTCTCCATGTACAATGAATCAAATTGCACTCTGTTATCATGTAAGCCTACATAGAACAAATAAATAAAATATGAAAAAAAGATAACACATATGGAGAAAGAAGAAAAAAATCTCTCACTTTCAGGTCTATTATATAATAGGTACAAATATCAGTTTAATAACTATCACCTATATACATTTTTGTATTTACTCAAATATAAACACTAGTTATTTTTTGGTGCCCTTTCTATGTTTTTATGAAATTCCCGTATGAAATAAACAGCAATCTACTTAGTTCTATCATTCACTGGTAATCCTGTTCTTTATAAACAGAAAAAAACAGCCCTACTAAAGTCCACTTATTTTATATAGCTATATATGATAAAGAGCATATCAAGATTTTTATTAAAATATAAACTCATATTGAATGTTTGCTTGCATTGCTGACAGTATGCTCACAACTATTGGTTCCAAAAACATTGTATGGAATTTTAATGATTTGAATTGTAAGAAATGCATTAGCATTAACTAAAGGTGGTGAAAAAATCTTGTTCTAATTTACAAACTCCTTTTTTTTTATCACTTTCTTTCCTTACATTGGATTTTGTCATATGGATAGGTATGGCCTATGGGAAGATGTGGGATTGACTGGATAGCAGCAATTTAAATGTTAATAAATGGTGTGAAGGCAATGGTTAACAATTTTAAGAGATCTTGATTCAATTTATAGAAATAAGAATGGAAATAATAAACTTTGTATATTTCATATGTAAGGTAATTTTTATTATGTTATTTGACAATGACAAATATTCAATATTGCTTGATTTGAGAAAGACTTTAAATTTTATAGAACATAGTGTACTGTGTACTGCTTATTAACAAAATGAGTAATGCCGTCTAAGGAAGACTGAGGTCTGTGCTTGCTTAATATTGAGAAAATTATTGTAACTTGTTCTATGTTAGTTTATTAGTGCTAAAATTTTCAAAATTAACAACTCTGTATACTACTTAAAGGAAAATGGACAACCAATCATTCTACCACTAACAAGTTATTTTATTTCTCAAAGATTTACCATTAAGATATTTTGTTGCACTTAGGATTCATCAAAGTATTATATTTGTAATATGGGAAACTAGCCTTCAATAATAGCCCTTCCCTTAAAATGGTGGCTGTTGCCAATGACCTAATGTGATTTAGCCAAAAAAGAAATGCCTTGTGTACTTCAGTCAAGAGCTGATTTAATCTTATTACAAAAACTATAATGGTTTTATTGAACTCCTATCTAGTCTGTATTGGTCTAGTCATGTGGACAGAAAATTACTTCCTGTTTTTTTGTTCTTTTAAGTTAAGATGTTTTGGAAAAGGAAATTAAGTAAAATTATCAAGATGATATTGTAGTTGATGCTCATAATAAGAAAACTTTGAAGTTAAAGTAGATTATTTGGAGGAATGTCAGTTAGGCTTCCATGGAGTGTGCATCATGCCAGTGATAATGGGGGCAACTTCTTAGCAGAGAGAGGAACTAGTATTGGTTTCATACTATATTTGAAATTGCCAGCAACCTACGTTCTGCACACAATAGTGCAGGTCATATAGTGCCATAGTCCCATACAAGTTAAACAACTCTATTTGAGAGGTTGACAAACTAAAATAACATAAGTGACATTTCTGAACACATATACCAAACTGAGAAAAAAAGGAGTTATTTATGATGCTTTATGGAGTTAAAACATTTTAGAAATGCAGTACAAAGTATACAAAGTGTACTGTTGTAGTTAACTGCCAAGGAACAGTAAGTTTTAAGGTTTCCTTAGGAGACCATTCTTTAGTTATCCCTTTGTGCAATAAAGGGACTAGAAGAATTACCAAATAATAGGAAACTTCTGAGGAGCTTAGATGCTTCTATACACAATTTTTTAATCCTCACGATTGGCTCTTTGAATTCCCATTGTCAATCACAAAGCTGGCCTGATTTCTGGATCAAACCCTGCTCGCCAGTGGAAAAATATGGTGTCAGTATCAGCTTCAAATAAATCTTGATTGTGTTTAGAACATATGGCTCCCATAACTAGGTACAAGATTTTCTCTTAAAATTAAGTTCATGTCTTATAGTCTACTTTTTAGAAACTCAACCCTTGGGTAATGCAATAGTTACCCAGGCCATTTCTTCTGTAACAAGGATCTTTCTCTCTTGTGCAATTCTCCCACTGTTTAGAAACCTGTTTTTAAATCTTATTCTTTGTGACTGGATTCCTGCTACTCATTCTTGGATCTACTGATTATAACAGGTTCCTTATGTGGAATTTTGCCTATTTCCTGAGAAATTCACCTGGAATTTTGTTACTGAATCACTCAAACATTTTTAATTTTTTAAATTTGGTACCGGGGATTGAACCCAGGGGTGGTTAACCACTGAGTCACATCCTCAGCCCTTTTTTATATTTTGTGTAGAGGCAGGGTCTTGCTGAATTGCTTAGGGCCCCACTAAGTTGCTGAGGCTGGCTTTGAACTCCCTATTCTCCTGCCTCAGCTTCCTGAGTTGCTGGGATTACAGGCATGTGCCACTGCCACAGGCTCAAACATTATTAACCAAGTAAAATTTGTTTACTGAATACAGATAGGTCCCCAAACTGTGGTACATGTAAGAATTCAGTAGTGAAATAATAGGTTTTATCTGTCTTCTTGGAGGGTATATGCTAAAGGGGAAGACTAGAATCAAGCATGTGAACAGAACAGAGGTAGGTGAAGGCTTCTTCCAAAGAAGCCTGGAGAAGTGTTACATAGCAGTATATGATCACCGGTGATCAAGGATTGCCTTCTGCTGAAAAGAGAGTTAAATTGTGATAGGAAACAGAAATTAGGCAAGTAAACCCAGGCAGAATAACATTTATGTAAATGGAAACATATGTGAAGACCTAGGATCACAAAAAGGATGGTTGACTGAAGAAAATAAAAATCAATATGACTGAACTGTAAATGGTCCCTGTCTAAAACATCACCTTGCTGCTCCTTCAAGATTTTTGTAGTTCATCTGTGTTCATCTTTGTCCCTCTCTGATAGGAACATTTCATAAAAAGACCTTTAGAAGTATAATCAAGCAGTCCCAGATATATGTTAGCTCCAGTATTGTAACTATTTGTGTGTGTGTGTTTACACACACCATTACGATATTGGAGCTAATTACATAATATTGTTTGGGCATTCCTTCTCTTTCTTCATTGATATTTGTGGTTGAAATATCCTTTCACATTTTTGTTGTTGTATCTAAATTAATACTTATGCTGTACATATTATGGTTGACAAATTATTATGCAATTTTTCTAGTCGTCATTGTGCAGGATCAAGCTTAGAAGGCCTAGACCATTAAAGTGTGCTTATACCCTTAAGGTTTCCAATTCACCAGACAACTACCTGTGAAAGCAAATATGGACTTGCTGCATCAAGTCCTCCCTATGATCAGCAAGGGTAGGAAAGAGGATGCATCTGGGACAGGTGGAAGATACAGAGCCATAGTAGAATTACAGTTGTTACCAAGAGTAGAAAGAGTTGGCATGGTCCAAAAGAAGAGTTAGAGTTTAAAAGGGGAATACATTTGTCTTTGCCCACAGCCTGTCTCCGTTTGAAGAATTCATGGTCATTTAACATGTGTAATTTTTTTAGCTTAGCACAGATGTATCCCTTCAACCCAACTTCAGTCTTCCTCTGATCAAAAGAACCAGGGCTGGGATTGTGGCTCAGGGGTAGAGCACTTGCCTTGCATGCGTGAGGCACTGGGTTCGATCCTCATCACCACATAAAAATACATAAATAAAATAAAGATATTATGTTCATTTACAACTAAAAAAAAAAAAAAGAGAACCAAGAGTGAGCTCAAATACCAAATTCAGGAATGTTGGGGCATTTACCAATTCATTTTCAAAAACACCTAACTATAATGATAAGTCAGTCTGGATAGCTTGATACATTTCTTAAGGCTATTTTAGAAAAAATTGTCTATTGGAGAGAGGCAGAGAGATACACGTCAAATACCTGGCAGGGGCAGCAAAGAGAAGTCTTAGGCAGCCTTGAAAATGACCTCCCTATCCCTACAATGATCCTGGCCCCCTCCTGGGCATGGCCTTTTGTAACGAACTTGCTTTTAGTGTAGTTTAGACTTAGTGAATAATTTCTAATAAAAAGGATAATGCATCAATGATGAGATATTTCTTATAAGACTATGCAATTACCTAGCAATTGTATTGTTGGGCATTTTTCCCGGAGAAACGAGAACTTATACTCATATAAAATCCTGTACACAAATGCTCATAGAAGCTTTATTTATCATTGTCAAAAATTGGCATCAGCCCACATATTCTTCAACAGGTGGATGAATAAGCAAACAGTAACACAAACCTACCATGGAAGACAGTTCCTAACAAACAGATACTATCTGTTGACATACACAATAACCTGGATGAATCTCTAGGCAATTATGCTGAGTGAAAAAAGTCAGCTGAAAATGTTGCAGTATATGATTTAATGTATATAGTATATTTAAAATGAAATATTACAGAAATGAAGAGAGATTAGTGGTTGCCAGGGAATAGGGGCATGGTAAGATGGGGAGAATGAAGTGGCTATAACTATAAAGGGGAAACATGAGAAATGATTGTGTTACTGGAACAGTTCAATACCTTGATTGGGGTGATGGATATATGAACTTATAGATGTGATAAAACTGGAATGAATTAAATGCACACATATGTACTACAAACAGTGAACCTGGAGAAATTAAAAGAAAGCTTGATGGAATGCATCTTGGTCCACATCCTGGATGTGATGTTTGACTACAGTTTTGCAAAAAAAATGTTAATTAATGAAAACTAAGTAAAATGTACACAAGATCTCTCTGTGTAGTTTATATATATATATATATATATATATATATATATATATATATATATATAGTTGTTGATGGATCTTTATTTTATTCATTTATTATTTGTATGTGGTGCTGAGGTTTGAACCCAGGGCCTCATGCAGGCTAGGCAAGTGCTCTACCACTGAGCTACAGGCTCAGCCCTCTGTGTAGTTTCTTACAATGGAATGTGACTCTATGATTATCTTAATAAAAATATCAATAAAAAACTGATGGGTTGTCATATTCAAGAGGAGGTTACCAAAAAACATATTTCCCTCTCCCCCTACCCCTGGCCCCTCTCTCTTTCTTCCCCTCTCCTCCTTTTTCCCCCTTTGCTCTGGGGGGAAGCCGGCTGCCATGTTGTAAGTATCCCTATATCAAGACACACACACACACATAAAGCAAATAAAAAAAACTGCCCCCTACACATGAAAACACACCAAACCAGTTTCAGCTCATGGCATATTGCCCTTCTGATCCACTTCAATCGCAGTCCACTCTAAGCCTGAAAGGATGGAATTGTAAACAACTGTGGATCTCCTGGTCTCTGGATTCATTCCAATTGGATCAATGGGAAATAGTTTTAGGAGATTGGAGAGAGGGAAGACAGTGGAGGTAGATTTATATTTCCCCGCTCCCTCCCTTTAAGGTCCTCTGAACCAGGATATATGACTGTATCTATTCCCAGAAGTTCTGCTGTTCTCAAAGCAGCCTGTAGCCCTGCACTGTGGACTCTTGCTCTTTGGTTCTGCCCTTGTCAGATTCAGGGATGTCTACAGTCTCTCATATTGATAGTTTCAAGTTCATGAACAATTCAATGTAAATATCCTACACTTCAACCATACCTTTACAAATCGACCCTGGAATATTATCCCACCAATAATATCATCTACTTCCTGTTGAGACTTAACAGTTCTAAAATCTTACTCACCTTTCTTTTTTCTCATTCTCTTTTCTATTTCATAACTTTTCCTAAAATAGCTACTTTCCTTTTTTTCCTGGGTTACCTTGATGTTCTTTGTAATGAAAATCAATTTGGTTTCTTTTTTTTTTTTTTTTTTTTAGAACTCTGAACTTTGCAAAAAAAGAACGTATTTCTTAGAAAGCAGAAAATGTGAATTATTGTGAAGATGTTACTATGTTTGTCTAAGGTCACTTGTAAGGCTTTGCAGTTTTTGTGTGGAATAAAATCTCCTATCAGTAGGAGCAAATATGAGATGAAATCCAGACTAGACTGTGGTTCACCTGTCAGACGTTGAAGCCAGGCACAGGACAGCCCCTGACTCTGAGAGGCAACACATGTATATTCTTCTAAATGTTCCTTCTGCTGGCCAAGTCATAGTTCCAGAGGTGTCTTTGTAAATAGCACCATGGACATTCTATGCTCTGTGAGGTTGTCTTTTGTCTCTGTTACATTAGGACTACCACCTGTGTTGTCCACAAAATACTATACAAGAACAGAATCCTTCAAACAAATGGGAAGAATTTCTGGATCAGAATGTGCGATTTTTAATATAAGAAGCTAAAGAGACATGTCTACTATGCTTAGGTAAAAATAACCATCATGTTTCCCTTTAGCTGGCAAAGTTTCCTTCATTTGTAATATTTCTGTATTCATCATCTATCAGATTTCTGTAGCCTATTGAATGTCAGCCAACACAATTGGGCTTCAATGAAAACATGAAATTAAGCCATAATGTAGGATATTTTTAAAGCTAATTTGGCACCTCAGTTTCACCAAAGCCCTATGTGTTTGAAGTTCCTCTCAGCAGAATAATACACCCTCATGATTTATCAGTAGAGCAAAATGTAAATGTAAGACACACACACATACACACACACACAGAGACTAAGCATAAACATGGAATGACATCTTTTAAGTATTAAGGAATTTGGATAAGTGGTTGACCTGTGAATTATCTAGAAACAACCTTTCTCATTCATACATTTCATTTTTTATTCATTCAATTATAACATAGTCTATTTGACAACCTTCAGGTATCCTGTGCTTTGACGTTCCTGGGTCTGCATGCTTTATGAAGGAATCTATCTAGTTTCTTTTCTTCTAGATATGCAGTTCACTGCATGGAATAAAACAGTCATTCCCAGGGCAGCAGAGATTTGTTTTCATGAAACTGTGCTTCCTAAAACTGCCCTGTGATATGATTCTCTCAGTGGAGCTGAACCTTTCCCTTTGCCACTTAATCAAAAGGTAGTGTGAATATTTGAGGCAATCATTTAATATGGAATGATAGTGTCATAATTAAATGGATCCATGTCACCTTTCCTTGAATTCAAAATATAACATGGATTTCTCTGTGTAAACATTTAATTTCTTAAATTTTTAAAAGTTGAATTTCATTCTCATTAAAATTTCACTTTAAAATCACCTCTACTATGACTTAATGAATATTATTATAATATTGGGTTTTGGAATAATATAATAATATTATAATACTGGGTTTTGGAAAGATTGCTTTCATCTCTAATATGTATTAGTTGAAGTATTTGACTTATAAAGAAGGAACTAAAAAGATACTCTTGGATTTTACCTTAAGTAGTACTTTTTATTAAAACAAGTAAATCTAAATGGAAAATGGGATAAGAATTAAGAATAAAATGTTTCTTGAACATGATAGGGTACAATAAAGCTCTTTCGAAATGTGATTTTTTTCCTCCTAAGTTATCTTTTATAAACCATTTGATTTTAAAATATGATTCCAGAGTAGGCAGAAATGAATTTGTGAAGCCAGAGCTTCAAGATTTTTATGTACATTTGTTTGTAGATATATTCAAATACTCTTTTTTCTATATTTTCTATTTGTTGGCCAATTGCAAACTGATCACTTACAATTGTACTTGAGTGTTTAGTGACCAGAAAATTTACAAATGCTTCTGCCGCCAGAGAAACTGACAGTATGCAAGCAGATTGAAGGAAATACTACAGGCAAAAATTAGCCATCATTAGTTACCCCTGCTAATATTGCAGAAAATTGAAATGCTTGCCTCACTGAGAACTGAAAAACGTTCCTGAAGTTTATTTGGAACAACCCAGAAGATGTTTTTATATATGTAGTTATACTCATTTTATGATATTGTGTTGTTATATTTTGTAAACCCATTTTAAAATGAATTTGTACTCAATAGATGTAAGATATTTTTAAAAGGAAAGTTTCAAACTTCATTTGCATTTTATGACTATATATTTAAAATCCCATTTTATAGTAAAGCTTTAGGCCATACATTCTGAAATTAATTATTTGTTTTATTTTCTCAAGTTCTTTAATACCAATTATCATATTTATATTTTAAATATGTCACAAAAATTATCTCACAATTAAGATTTTTTTTGGAAAATATCCTCGCTAATTCATCATTATAATATTAGTCAATCAGTGCCTTTTTGACAGACTGACTGGACTTAGAATTATAACTTAAGATTCAGTTGAAACATATACTAGTCAAACATAAACTGTGTTCATTTGTACTATTTTACATTTCATGAAGAAATAAGAAGAGCTAATATATTACTAGTGATACCAACATATATGCCAATATTCAAAATATCAAGTGGAATGTTCTGGAAGTTTTAACAGATATAAGGTACATGCTGACCACATTAAAAAGATAATTATCAAATTTCTCAATGCATTTAGTTTATTTAAGTTTTTTTTTCGACTTGCAGTGACCTTTTTTCCATGTTCAAGCTCAATCTTTCTCCATATTTCAGAAATAATGAAAAAGAGAGCAAATTATGAGGTAAAATAAATGTCTTTAAAATATATTTATTTGTGTCTGTTTTGTTGGTATTTCTGTTTTGGGGGAGACCACAGTTGATTCTTTTTTATATTGCTTTTCTCCTCCTCTTGGACCATTAATGACTATATACTATTAGTGCTATTTTCTGTTTTCATGCTTACAGATGACCTTACTGTCAATATCTCTGTCAAGTACATTTGCCTAACACCTGTTATAAAATGCTACAGGCTTCCATGCACATGTGACACCATATTGGAATGATCCAGTTCATTTGACATAATGCAAATAGGTAGAGTACATGTTGCCTAACATATTTAAGCAGCATTATATTTTGATCAAGGGAGACTTTAAGAAGATTTTGGATGGCATAATGTATAAAGATTCTTTCAGAGTGCTTATTATTAAAATCAACCAACCAAAGAGATGCCATTGAAAAACATGCCATTCTTGGTTAAAGATAATGCTGAAACATATGATAAAAGATGTGTAATTAAATTAGAGTTCTCCAAAGCCACTACGCATATATCCATAAGTTTAAGTGGGTTGGCATATTATTTTTAATGCATGTGAATGTTTAGTTGATTGTAACTCTTCCCAAAGGTGTTTTAATTTTAAGATTTTTTAAAATAGATTAAAATAGACAAATGGAAGATATCCTGTTGATATTTTGACTTTTGAATCATGTCCTATGTGTTGAGGAACCATCAAACATATAGTACTATTTATCAGTATGGAAGTGATAGAGATTTCTTTCTGCCATTTATTTCTCAACCTGTTCATGTGTAATGGGATCACCATAATATAGAGTGGAAAAACTTCTTAAATTAACTAAATTTCTTCATTTTATTTAACAAAAATGCTTTTGTGTTTACTATGTGAAGTATCTTTTAGTTTGGCTTATTAATTTCTTTTAATTTTTTTATTTTTGTTTTATGGTACTGAGGATTGAACTTAGGGGTACTCGACCACTGAGCCACATTCCCACCCCTATTTTGTGTTTTATTTAGAGACACGGTCTCACTGAGTTGCTTAGCGCCTCACCATTGCTAAGGCTGGCTTTGAACTTGCGATTATCCTGTCTCAGCTTTCTAAAGTGCTGGGATTACAGGTGTGCACCACCATGGCTTGTTAATTTATAAATGAACAAGAACCAGTTGCTATCTTCAAGAAATTTAATCATATACACACACATACATACGCACTCAGACATATATTCCACATAGCCAAGATTTTATCCCAATTCAAGCATAGGGTTATGCCCAAAGAGAAGACACTGTTACTTGGGAATATAAGACAAAAAAACTGCAAAATAATGTCATTTTTCTTTTCTTTGAAACTGTAATTGCAGATTCTTTCTCTTAAGAAAAATGGGAGTACAGGATACAGGTGCTATGGCCAGGAACCTAGCAATTGGTATAGAAAATAGAGCCCTATCCAAATGTCAGGCATTGAGAATTAGACAGACAGGTATGTAAATGTCTCTTCTGGCAAGACACTAGGGTAAGTTCTTAGCACAGTTTCACTTTCAGATAAACAATGAAAGTAATCATCAACCTTTGTAAAGACCACATGACAAAAATCTTATGTTTCCCCAGTGTAAAACCATGATTCTTTAACTTCTGTAAAGAACAATGATTTATGTATTCTATTATGGTCTATAGTATTTGCTTGGTATATGACTAGATTTTATTTTCTTAATCTTTCTGTAATAGGCTAAGTTTCACTTTTTGTCCCTAAAACTTATGCTTTCAGGTTGTAATACATTATTTTAAATTGCCAACTGAAATAAAAATTTAAAAATCAACTGATTATGCATTTATAAATATTTCCTCCTCTGTAACTTATTGCTCAAATGATAGATTTAAAAAACATATTTTTATTATTTTCAAGAGTCAACCCACATAGAAGATCAATATATGTTTCTTATTTAATTATGTTATAATAAATGTGTCTTGCCATCAAGTAATTATCAGAAAAAGGAAAAACCAACTTTGACTGGAAATGCACAGCTCCACTATAATATGACAAGTTCCCAAAGCATGGTTAATCTTAGTTCTTTAGCCTTTAAGACTTAGCAAAAATGTAAGCATAAATATAGTACACATCAAATAACAAATTGAGTAGGAAGGAACATAAACAATATTGAATTCATAAGCTGTGCTGCTATAGTTGTTTATACACAGGGCTTAGGTTTGATTAGGTGGCATGGGATGATGCAAATGGCATAACAAATCTCTATTAATTGAGAAAGATTTCCCAAAGGATGCAGATTTGAAATTCCTTCTAAAGAAGTTGAGTCAAACAGAATGTTAGAGAAAGGATTCTTGCAAATGTGATATCTCGTTTCCATAAAGGAGTAAAAAAAGATTAGATATGGTGGAGGCAAAATTTATCAGGGGTATTTATTGGGAGAACTTGAAGATTTTTATATACATGGCCAGTGATGGATCAAATTATAATTTGAGAAACTGGATGACTGATGGGATGGGATCACTATTGAGGGGAGCAAGTTCATGTGGAAAACCCAATGAGATGATGATAAACTGGGCAAGGGCTATGATAATGGTCCTGGTGATGATAATAAATTATATATACATAATATATATGTAATCTATGTGTCTGTAATAGATGGGTAGATTTCAGTATGTTTAATTCTTTCATACCATTATTGCTTTAATAGTGGCAAAATCCCATGCTAAACAGAATTATAAGATCTTTTTAATGACAAAGAAATATATAATGCCTTATAAACAGAAATATGGAGTAGAGAAAAAACTGAATCCAGGTTTTCTGATATTCAGTCCAAGGCTCTTTTGGAAAGAAAGTAGCAAGGCTTGATAATGAGGCAGCTGCACAAGATGACTTTTCCAAGGCTAGTGATTCATTTATTCCTGGATAACATGATTATCAGCTAGAGAAAGCCTTGCTGTCTTTCAGGTCTCTTGATATTTCAAATTTTTCTATTTAGGAATCTGACCAGAGAAAAACAACAGATATCTTGATTATTCTCTAGAAGGAAAAACCCTGGGAATTATCAACTTTTTAATTGCATGAAGTTGTCTTTGCCTGTTGATATGAGGGCTATGATAAACTTGCTCATGGTATAATCTCTCATCAAAGAAAACCACTTAAACAATATGACAATCTAATTTTGTTAATCGTCTATGCCAGTGGGAAGTTTGAGTGAAAAGTGGAGAATCAGATGTAAGGTTTTATGTTTAAAGGTGGTAGTGAGAGATTTAAGCTCAGGGAGGCAAGGAAATAGCAATGGTTTCAAGGCCATGTGTAAATCACCTTTTCAAGTAATTTAATAAAAGTATGCCCGGAATTGTAGTAAAATACATGGCCCCTTCTGACTGTCTACATATAGTTCCATTGGATAAGAGAAAGATGTTGTTGAAAATATGCTAACCAATAGTTCTAACCCAGAGCACTTCTTTTATTTTTAGTTCGAAGTGACTAACTATGCTTTTAGATCCATCCATTCAAGAGAATGATGTTCTTACTCATTAGGATGGTCACATAGAAGAGATTTGTTGTTGTCTATTCTATGAGTGTGAGCTATGCCAGCCCTGAAATATTTGGTGTAGTGAGAACAGTACATGGTTTATGGGCTCATTCTAATGGCATGCTGTTCCATCCCTCATTTTCCATTGATAGTTAAACCATTAAAGAAACAGTTCACAAATACCAAATTAAAAGAAGTTGACTTGAATCCACAGTGCATATAAACTGCTTTGGTTCCAAATACAATCCAACCAAATGGCTAAGAATCAAGTTTAATTTGATAATTGGTAGAGGAAATGCATGTTTAGGGATATCTCCCATTACTCAGACCTTTAGTTCAGTAAATATCATCTGCACATTCTGGCGGATGCTGACTGCAGTGATGCCCAAATGAGAAAAATCCCCATAGACAACGACACATTTCCTGAATAGTTTTATGGCAAATCAAGGATTCTAGCAAGGAGTCACCTTCACGAATCTAAAATAAAGTATTTTTTTTTTGTCCTGAGATGTTGAGAATGAATAATTATTCATCGTGAAATGATCAAAATATATTGCAAAAGCATTTCTTGTGAATCTGGAATGTAGTAGGGTGTATTGTTCACTATAAAGAGTCATTGTTCTAACTTTTCCAAAGTTATATAAGCTTGAAGATACTTGTGCTCAAAATCACAGCCCCTCTGTTGTCCACTATGAGTTTAATTCTTTGGAACTTTGTTACTTACCATGAGGTAATCAGTTAATAATTTGTATTTTTGTTCATTGGATTCTATAATCCATGTTTTGCTGATTATGGAAGCAATATTCAGAATAAAGAGACAGACAGGGAAACAGAACGTAAGTAGAACAAAGGACAACTCAAAAATAAGATGACATAAATGATGAGATTTTTTTAAACTTCTAGAATATCCATCTCATTGGTATTGTTTAAAGATATTTCTGTAATGACTCAGAGATGCTTGTGTGTCCTTATGCATAGTCAAAGCTGTTTATTTCATATGAAAATATCAGCTACAGATGATTTTTCAAGTTGTTTTTCTCCTCCTAGACATTTAGCAAAACCTGGTCACAAATAAGGTTTGGAGAAGAATATTTTTCTTATTGGTGATTTAGATTGGATCTGAGGAAACAAAGGGTAATTTATAACTTTAATTTACTAAAAGCATGTGAATTGAATATGCTAGAATTCAATAACGGTACTGTGATGCTTAACTCCAGCTGTATCTGTCTTTGTGAATGGTGATTAAAAAAGGCAAATTTGCTTACATGTTTCCTTGCTGACACTGAGGTCATTGCTTTATGGGTTTGCTTTCATTTGCTCATCCACAGTAATTTCTATTTTTGGCTAGTCTTGCAAAAAATTAGATGCCTTGGATCAAAATAGATATTCTCTTAGTTCCATTGTAACACCAGGAAAAAGTTACTGTATATAAAAAACGAAGAAGAAGAAGAGGAATATGGCAAATTTCATCATAAAACATAGCCAATAGCATGATATTTAGCATGGAGAAAACCTTTCACATACAGCTCTTTGTTAGCACAGAGAATGCCTCTGTAATGGTTGTTCCCTGACATGAGGTCTTTATAAAAGAAATAATTTATTGCTCTACCTGTAACTGAAATAATGACTAAATCATTAAAGAAAAAGTCCAGTAGCTCCTTCAGAGTAAATCTTCCACAACTTGCTACAGTGCTAATCGTGAGCCTGTTATACAGTAAGTTAGCCTGAAGCTAAGTTAAGCAGGCAGATTAGGACTGTAATATAGTATCAGGACTCATAAATCAAGTGTGCTTGCAGATTTCCTTTCACTTACTGCTCCTTCTTACAGTTCAGACAAGTCATAATTACACATCAGTAGGCATTGTGAACAGAGGAATGAGCTACAACATAACGCACAATAAACCCTGTCATATAAAAGCAAACTGGATAAAATAACAGAAGCAATACTCCATTTTACAACATCACACTAAAGAATTACACCGTGCCATTGTGTATTATTCTGATCAATCATGAATCCATCCACAATTGACAGCTCAGTGGGCAAAAATTTACCATTGAAGAATAGTTTCCAGTTTTATTATTTTCTTGTTTGATTATACACATTAAGCACAAGACTGTGTGTGATTCTGAAAAGCCACAGGTACATAATATAACACTGCCTTGCACACATTGCAATTAAATAAATTCTGCTAATGCTCTTTTAAAGCTCTCTTTTATTAGACATGCTTAAAATAATTCATACCGGATGAACTGTAAGTGGTTCTTTATTCATGTTTTATTAGTATTATAATTTTGAGTAATTATTCAGGTATTCTTGTTACCTAAGACCAAAGAGATGTTGACTCTGAAGTCTTTTCTGTTATTTTCAGGCTTAGATGATATTACCACTAAGCTCAAAGGACCCTCCTTTATCACTAGGTTTGAGCCGAACATTGAATATGGGATTTAATGAAACATGAGCAAATATTGGTTGTTTCAATTCTAATAAAACATTTAAAAGAACTAATAAATGTTAGGTAATTGTTGAATGCTAATCTAAAATTGCTACTACTGGTTATATTTTATAGTTAGAGCTTCAGCAGGTGTTGGGGGATATATTTTTCACATTATTCACCAAATATTGTTTTGAGAGGCATGGGGGTGTTTTACCTACTCAGCATTTGTAAGAATGTAATTGTGGCTAGTATACTAATGATATCAGAAATATAGAGAAAATAATTTGAGTCAGAGAATAAATTATTATGTACACAGGTATTTCCTTCCAGATGTTGCTGAGTTCACAAATCTAACTATTATTTATACGTATCTAAAGGAGTCCTTATTGAAAAATGAGAAACTAGTATAAATACTTTTAATTACTGATTGTTTAGGTATTTTTCTCCCTACATGAAACTGTTTTGAACTGTTTTGTAGATATTATGATTTGGAAAGAAACAAGGGAATAGATGACCTTGAAGAGCCTGGAAGAGTTGAAAGGCATAAATGTGGTTCAGGCATATTTTATGCATGTACCTGTAACCTTGGACCCAGGCTAGAGTTGACTTATACTCCACCACATTTTTGAGGATCATGGCCATGTTTCTGACATCTATCCTAATACTGTGTCTGTGGTATAGTTTTCATCTGATCCAGAAAAAATTTCCCGAAATTCCTCTGTTCTCAGAAGATTCTATGCTAAATTCTGACATAGCAATGAATAGCTTCCATTGCAATTATCTGTTTACTGGTATTCTTATCTGTTTTGAGGTCAATACCAGTAAGAATATCAATCTTATTTGACATTCTATGCCCTTGATTAAAGGAGAGAGTTTGCTGGCAAGGAGATGAAGCAAAAATATGTGTTGTTCAGACTTGACTCAATAACAATAATATTGATTGATTGAATTCTGTGCATATGCTTTATAGATTTGACCTTGTTTAATCCTCAGAAAAACTGGAGATACACACACACACATCCACACACGACTATTATTCTTCCATTCATTTAGTGTGAAAATTGCTTAAGATCATACCGCTGGTTAATGGAGGACCCAGGATCTGACTGAGATAGTACAAGTCCAGAGGTCTTGCTGGCAACTCTGCCCCAATAGTAAGATCGTGTGTTAGCCCTTTAATCCTTCATAATCCTAGTAAATTTAATTCTCCTCTTCAAGAGGAGGTCCCTGTCTAAATGGTTGAAGTCATGGTTTGATGCTGGCTATGTCCCATAATGGCCGGGGTGGAATATTACAGGAACCTGCACTGAGAACATCTTCCCAGAGGGACTTGACACAGACAGATCTGCTGGAGTTTTTTCCAGCATTACTAGCATTTTTCCTTCCTGACACAGAGAACACTGCTTTGTGGATTTGTCTTCACTTATTAATCATATGGACTTATTTGTATTTGTTTGTCTTCTGTTTGATTTTGGTTGTGTCCAAACCTTCTAAAAACCAGAACAGGATTTTTCAGTACAGAGGCATGGGTGCTATTGGACCCCATAGCTAAAATAATATTTGGTAGGATTAGGATGAAATAATTTCCCACATTATGGCTTGCTTTATTGACAACATGGGTATGTTTGTGCTTTTTCTATTTTATTGCTATCTGAACAATATTTAATTTAGATTGAATCAACTAATCCATTTAGGGTCCATCAGGCAAATAACGGTGAATAACTATGAGAAACCATCACCTTGGTAATTGTTCAAAATACAATACTTGACTGATCAAATATTGGATAGTTTATCTCTTGCTTTGTTATTGTTGAAGTGTTACTTTATAGGACCCAGAGAAGTATGAAGGATCAGAGCATACTCAAATTCAGCAGAGGTAGAAGCCTTTAAATAATTGTGAACAGGAATTTTTAAGTGATATATAGCTTTAAAAATGAACTATGAGCCTAAAATTGCACTTCATCAAAAAATCTTTACTCCTTTCCTATGTGAATCTTTTATATTAACTGTCAGTAAATACTTGAAAGCAACTGGAAACTTTTTATATACAGTTATTTTTGTTTATTCATTGTTTTAGTAAAACTTTAGAAAGTGAACAGAAAATGAAAATATAAGAAGAAGCAAGAAGACCTGCTAGTCTACAAGCTGGGGGAAAAAATGATGATCAAGAAATCTCAGCCGGGTGCGGTGACTCAAGCCTGTAATCCCAGCACTTAGGGAGGCTGAGACAGGAGAATCGCGAGTTCAAAGCCAGCCTCAGCAAGGGTGAGGTGCTAACCAACTCAGTGAGACCAGGTCTCTACATAAAATACAAAATAGGGCTGGGGATGTGGCTCAGTGGTCAAGTACTCTTGAGTTCAATCCCCAGTACCAAAAAAAAAAAGAAAGAAAAGAAAAGAAATCTCTCTTTCCATAGCCACGCCCATAATTAATTTATTAGAAATTACATTAAATACCAAGATCAGCAGCTTGAGTAGTAAACTGTTGGACTCTTCTCCAGTAAAGTATGTGGGCCAAGTCAACAATTTATGAATTAGTTACTCAAAATTGACAACAGATCAGACAGTTCCCAATAAGGAAACAGAGAAGGTTATGAAGTTCTAAGAACTATCAAATGCAGAAAGTAAGTACAAAAAGATTAGTACTTTGTCAAGCTAAAAGGTGGCAGAGGGTGATTTTGTCTTTAACTGGAAATGTTGCTAACGTCAGGAGGAATTAGTATAAAATATTATGTGAGACATCTGTTAACTTGTTCAGCCAAATTAGAAAAAAAGTCCTTTAAATTTTCTAAATAGTCATCACTTTTCAATGGGTATCATCTATGTGGACAGCAAAACTGTTTGTAGTACAGTCTAACTTCAACTGTATGAAAAAGATACTTGGCAATAGAAAAATATTGGTTGGAAAATATGGATACTGAAATAATGAGTAATTCATAGATGATTTGCAGTTTGGAGATTATATAAGTATATGCAGCCGCAGGGTTAAACAGCCTTTTTCTTTCTCATTTATTTTCTTAGAAAGTGTTATTATCCAGCCTGTTTAAATAGCAACTATGCAAATTTCTTAGGCTTTATAAGTGTTTCACCAAAGAATTCCCAACCAATCAATTAATTCTATTTATTTTTTGTAATTGTCAGCAGATGAGTACTGAAAATGTTTCTCTCTCTCTCTTTCTCTCTCTCTCTAAGGCAGTTTGTACAGAAGTATATAAATCTGTTTTCTGTGGAAGATTTTTGGAAGGGGGACTGGAGTGAATCATATAAAAGGAATTGTTTTCTCCCCCACAAACATTAACTCTTCTTTTTCATTCCTTCTCCCTCTTCTTTTTAGTTAGAATCTGGAGGAGAGAAAAATACAGTACAACAGCTTTGATATGAAATTTTGATCTAATAGTATTAGTAATATTTTGTAGGCATTCGAGCTCATATTTATCTTAATAAACCTCTCACTTTTACCTATATAAAATATCTATAAGAGCTGGAAACTGAAATAAAATCTTTGAAACATAAAATCTGTTTTCTCAAGGAACATTTGATTGGCAACATATAGATAGATGACATGTAAAACCATGAGCCTGGATGAGGCTTTCAAGGGAGTGAGGATGGACCAACAAGAGAACATACACGATGATCAAGTTCAGTGGATGCGATATCACAAGATTAGGAAGAGGAAGAGAAAAGAGTAAGAGTCTGGGATGAAGCAAACTGTGATATAAGACAGAAGTCACTTGGAAACCACATGAAGAAAGTGCTCACATATCAAACCTGTGAGAAATTGGGAGTTAGTCATCAGACTCAGCAAGGTAGTAATAAAAGCAGATGTTGATGAAAGCAGCATTGACACTGTTTCTGATAAACATCTTATTTGAGTGGGCATTGGAGAGAATGGGGTAGAGAAATTGATGATAAGACAAGTTTGAACAATCCTTATGAGGAATTTTCCTGTAAATATGTATGGAGTGATGGGGCAGTAACTGGAAAGGCAAGCAGGGTTTAGAGAGCAAGATAGAATGAATAATGGCATATAAGCCATAATAGCATGCTTGTGCGAGGAGAGGAAAGCACAGATGTTGTGCGAGAGGATAATTGATGGTACAATGTATGAGAGTGAAAGAGGACTGTGTTCAGTACACAAACGGAGGGGTCAGGTTGGAATTGGAACACCTGTTATATCAACAGCTGTGTCTTTGTCTATCTGAATCCACATAGCTCCACCCATTTTACATGTTAATGTCCATTGCACATAAACACATTATTAGTAACTGAGGGAAAACTATATGGTGTGAGTTACTGGCGACTGGGTGGATGTGGTGGTTAGAGATAGTAGAAATTCTCTTCTCAATGCTTCAGACTTCTCAATGAAGTGGGAAGCCTAGTGAAAACCTGGATGTAGGACGGAAGTGGGAGGTTTTGGAGTTTTGAGTGAAGAGAAGGGTGCAACCATGTGGAAGGTGGAATGATTAAACAGGGCCTGTCTCCATGAAAACAGAATGATTCTCATTTTTGCATCTTAGAAAAGAACAAGGAGTAGGTTGTATGATGCTGTCCAGCTGTGGGCTGGCAGAGTGGCATGAAAGTTGGGTTGACGCCCCTATTTTAGCTTCCCAGAGATACAATCATATAGTAAGTGAAGTAATGGAATTGGGATTATAAGTGAAAAAATGGTTGCCCTGATTGACCTTGGAAATCAGACTTTTGTGGACTTGTGTGATATGGTGCAACCTTTTCCTAAGCAGTATCCTTGGCTTCTTTCTCCTGTCCCTCTCCATTTTCAGTGTAGTCACGAACACTCTGTACTATATAGTGCAAGATGATAATCCCTCTCTTGTTCCAAAAGATACTCATTGTTTTTAGGAGGACATGTACACTTGGCATGACTTTAAATTCCAGCTTCAACTTATACCTGGTTTCTTTATGCCTGAGTTCATTGTCAGCATCACCCAGTTATGGCACATTCTTTCCAACATATCCTTTGTCTGCTGAAAAGTCTCTTCTCCAATCCTTCTAGAACTTATTCATCTTGGAAAATCCAAGAATTTACTGCTTAGTAAAATTTTCTTAGTTTTTATTTTTAAGGCATAGATTGCTCTTATTCCATTTCACTTGGTTTATATGTTTTAGGACATTTTAACCAACTATTGACATGTCTGAATAATTAGAAGTCAATTTCAAATCTTTAGAATAGATATTATTCATCTATTTTAGTCTTGTGATTCCAATAATGTGAGGAGGCATTTTATAAAGGAATACATAAATAGATATTTTGAAATGTAACCATATGGTACTGACAAATACTGTTTAGTATGGTAGAAAATGGAAGAATTTAAATTTGATATGATAGACATAGATATTAAACCCAAACTGGTAAAAATACTATAGTTTTGGTTTGGGAGGATTATGCCATAGTGTCAAAGAGGGGAAGGGGAGAGGTTGTCTATTTTCAAGGGAATAGCAACATACCTGAGAGGTTATTGGATAATCATACCTTTGACCTAGCATCTGAACAAGCCCATGGTTCCTGCGGTGACTATCACTGTCAGATTCTGTCATCTCCTCATTCAATGGGATTTGTAATTTTTCCCAGGTTGCTATAGCAGATAACTTCTTGCGCACATTGTGGCTGATTGTCTGCTTCTCTGGCAATACTCACTTTTTCTCTTGGTACAGTACTTCTTAGCGCTGTGCCTTCAGAAAAGTAGAGATGATTTTTTTTCTACCTGCAAGTGTTGGGGATTATCATCAGGAAATGGATATGAGTATTTCTGTAAGTGCTGGATACATAAAAGCCATTGCTAATTGTCTGAAATAAGAAGAAAAATCTGAAATATTAGTTGTATTGTGAACAATGGAAAGTTAGCCATGCACTGACTTCATTTGCTTAATAAATAAACACTAATTTAATGGAAAACTAAATATTTATGTCAAATATTGTACTTGAGTCCAAAAATGCACTCAGAGGGGACATGAATAACTTTCAGCTTTAGCTATTGAATAACTTAGAAAAAATCTGGCAACAGCACTAATGACTGGAATGTTCCCACGATATCAGTACTTTTTTTTTTTATGGTATACAAAACAGTAAGCTAACAACATACTGAAGGCTTTTCCCAAACAAGGAAGACTTAAGGCTTTGAAAGAATTTCGGTTACCATGTAGAAATTCAATAACCTCAGCGGAAACTAAAAGGAAAGTCAGAGAAGGGAAGTGCAGAGAGGACAAATGTATGTTCTCAAAAGTTGGGAGAATTGATTAAAAAGAAGATAATAAAAATGAGCTAAATTACCTAAGCACATTCACTCAAGGTTCTTGGCTTGCAAGGTCTAAAGGAAAATACAGTAATCTGAAAAGCAACCACTCTGTCTGTGACTTCTGTCATTGAATTCATCATTAGGGTCATGTGTGGTAACTGCAGGCTAACCTTTGTGTGCTAGTTGAAAGAGTTTGTGACCAACTAGAGTTTTGAACCTACTGGGGACTTTTCACTGTGGCTGACATGTATTTGAATGAAGTTCTTGATTATGTGTCCAGTATGTTGCATTTTTAATCTAAAGTCTTAATTAGTATCTGATATGGGCATGTGTCTAAAATACTTAGAGGCAAAGTGAAGAAAAGGTAGCAATGCTTTCTTTCCTAAAGTAAATATATTTTTTTTAATCAAGAAGAAGAGACATGTATAACAAGAAAAATCTTTAGTGGGGTTGGTTCTCATTAGGCATTGATGTTTACAGGGTATCCTAAAAGAAAATACTAAATTTGAAATCTTATAGATGCACAGTTTTTAAAATACATTTATTTTCTTGTGTAAGATCTTCAGAGAATTTGTAATATTTAATATAAGAGAGAGGGGAATCTTAAGCAAAGGGATTTTTAATTACAAATGTGGGATTTTTCTTGACCTTTCTTTCATGCTATAACTCTTATATTATAAAAAAGATTGCCATCCAACAAAATGTACTAATTAGATGCCAGCATGCCAGAGATGGTCCGTAGGCATAGCATATTTGAAAACCATAGTGCCTCAGAAATATTGAATTGATTCCCAAGATTTTAAAATTGGAAGATTTCACATTTAAAGATCTAAACATCCAGAAATATATTTAAAAAGACTAAAACACTGAATACACACTGTTGCCTGGAAGCAAGTAGGTGGGTCTTATAGCCGCAGCTCAGGCTGAAAATGAGGCATCCATCTGTCTGATCACCAGGCTCATCCTCATTTCCCATTTGGCTTATAACATACTGACTTCACTCTTTTAAGTTTCCTGACTGGTACTTATTAGCATCCTATTTTGAAACCCCACCCCTAATGGGGTCCTGACCTCCTTTGACAAAACTTGACTTTAGATCTTATATTGCTATGTTAAAGTTTCTACTATATAATGAGGAGTCAGCGTAACTGCAGAGATAAGAACAAAATATCGTTTCATTTGAAATTGACAACCCCCCAAAATAATGACTTAGCATTTTAACCTTATAAATAGAATTATTACTCAAGTAGAAACGAGGGGGGCTAATCCAGACTATTTGATGAAATAGTTGATTAAAACAAAATCAAACTTGAAATTAGATCGGTAGTTGGTAGTAAGAAAAAGGATCATATAGATGTAAGAAATGGGAGCTCTTTTAGATGATTACAAGTAAACCAAAAACAGTACCTACATAAAAATCCAGACAGAATGGTCTCAAACAAATAGTATAGATTGAAAAAGTGCCACAATATCATTTTTACATAGAGTGGAAATTTAGAAATATAAAATGATCATGTTATTTTTTTCCCATTTGAACAAGATTTCTAGGATTAAATTGCTCTTTAAGTTGAATTTGATAAAGATAAAATCCATAATGTATGCAGAATATATTCATAATAATATTGCACCTTGTGGAAAAAGTAGATGAAGTAGATAATATGATATTTTTTATTGGACCTATAAATAAAAGGCAATTCTCAAGCCCCAAAGTCTCAAGTATATTTTCACTTTAAATGAACACATTTGTGAACATTTTATTGCAACATTTTCTTGTGGGAATATATAGGTAAGTGGCTGCTAGAATGTGAATGTGCATGGTAAACTGTAAAACTCTGTTTAAAAATTCTTTACATTTTTTGCATACTACTGACCCTTTATGACATCTGTGTGCCATGATCAACATCTGTCTTACAGAATTAAGATAAAAGGCAAGAGAAAGGATCAGTAAACACTTCATCACATGCAGAAAATGATTGAATTAACATAACAAAATTGGTGATTTAGCAGCAATGTTAATAAACATAATTATATACTCATAATTGAAATTTGCATAATTGTTATATAGTTATATTTTCAATTATATGATAGTGATACTAATAGCTAACATTTATTGAATGTTTACTATGTGCCAGTAATGATTTTATATGTATTAAATAATTTAATTTTTATACGAACCCTAGGAGTTTAAAATTACCTTTTCCATAATGCTTGGGACCAGAAGTGTTTCAGGTGTTGGAAAGGTTTGGCCTGGAATATTTGTATATTCCTGAGTATCTAAGGGATAAGACCCAAATCTAAATATTAAATTCATTTATGCTTCATATATACCTAATACACTTAGCTTGAAGGCAATTTTATATGGCATTTTAAGTTAATTGTGCATAAAACAAAATTTATACTTGTGGTGTCATGGCAAACATTCAAAAACTTTCAGAATTTAGAGTATTTCAAATTAAGACTTTCAAATTCAGTATGCTCCTCCTGTGTTACTATCTGCATGTTATACATGAGGAAACTGAGGCATGGAGATCAAGTACATTTCTTTGAGATCACACAGTTAGAAGGTGGCAGAGTTGAGATGTTAACCAATTTGGCTTCAGAGCCTGTACTTGATTAGATGAAAAACTTCAGGGCAAAGGACTATGACATGTTACTATGCCATTGATAAATCCACGATTTGCTTCACTCTGTACAATTTTGGAAAACTGTTTATCTGTACCAGAATTTAGTCTTAGAGATAATAAAGGTAAGACTATAGGCTTGCAATAAATATTAGTTAAGCTGGCACACAGAAAGCATATTACACTTTATATTAATCTAGATTCTTCAAGAATAGGGGTTCATATATATTACTAGTATAGCTTATTAACAATGTTTACATGGTTATTAATAATCATAATAACTGACTGATTTACAATTGAAAAGTTCATTTACAAAAATTTTGGGGGATAAAATGAACTTTTTATCTGTAAGATTTTGTCTTTACTGATAAAAGTACAAAGAAAATATAATATGATATATTGTAGCCTAAGTAAAATATCAGCATGTACTTTTTTGTAGTTGACCAAAACATGACTATTAAGTTTTGAGAAAACTGTCATTTAAAATCTAGTTCTTCATGTGTCATTGCCTTCTTTAAAGTTCACATTCTATTTAAATAATTTCTAATCATTTGTGATAAAATATTTAATTTAATTTAATTTTTTATACATACAAATTAATAGATATTAATTATGAAATAAAATTTGTCCAAATATATACAATGGGATTAACCTTACAGTTTTGCCCCATGCCACAAAATTATCTGGGTAATAGAATGTGGATGGCAGGGTCTGATATTGGGAATAAAAGTTACTGAGAGAGAGCCAGAGAGTGTAGGGCGATTTTGCTCATATCCTGAATAGCTGGAGACATCGAGAGAATGAGAAAAAAAAAAATCAAAAGCTATAATCTGAAGTTATCTCACATTTGGAATGCACACACACAGATCTATGGTAAGAATTTAATGATTAAGAACAGAAAGAACATGGAGCATTAAGTGAAAACAAGAGTGGCAGTGAATAGGGTTGGTTATTTCAAAAGGAGTCATCAGAGAACAGATATCTCAGATAGGCCAGGGCTCCCCTCTAATTGACACCATGCAGCACCACTTCTGCTTATAGGTGCAACAGTAGAGAAAGGGGCACAACATGAATTGGATGAGTTCAAACCTAAATGAAGTAGAAACATGGATGGGATTGAATTTATCAGCAACTGATTAGGTTAAACAGTTTTATCAGTTTTCATGGAATGTCAAAAGTTATATTCTTGACATGTCAGATTATAAATTCTTTGGAAATCACACTTATCATAGAAAATACAGAAATATCATATTATAGATATATCACAGAAGATGTAGAAATATCATTATATAGAAATATCACAGAAAATCAAAACAAATCATTGTGGAACAGTTAGATCTCAAGAAGAATGTTTTGCACACACCATTTTAAACAAATTGCTTCCAAACCTAAAACTAATTCACATATACCAAGTGAAAAAAGAAAAACACTAATTTAGTATATACATATATTGTAAATATGATATGCTATAGATATGTAATATACTTAGGAATAAAAATGATATAGGTGCCCTTCACGAGATGAATGGGTAAAGAAATTGTAGACATATACACAAAGGAATATTACTCAGCCATAAAGAAGAATGAAATAATAGCATTTGCCAGTAAATGAATGGAACAGGAGACTATCATGCTAAGTGAAATAAGCCAATCCCCCAAAACCAAAGGCGAGTGTTCTCTGTGATATGCAGATTCTGACTCACAATAGTGGGGGAGTGAGGAGTGGAAGTTCACCAAACTGGACAGGGGGGAATGGGGCAATGGGAATGGGAAAGATAGTAGAAAGAATAAGACATAACTTACCTATGTTCATACATGACCAGTGTAACTCCACAGCATGTACAATCACAAAAATGGGAAGTTATACTCCATATATTTATGATATATCAAAATATAGTCTACTGTCATGTATAACCAAAAAGAACAACAACAACAAAAAGGATGCAGCACTCATATGAGATAACCACTGAATTCTGCTTGAGAAACTGAAAAGTAAGTAAAAGAAACTGAAAAGTAAAAGGCCTATGATCTTATATGCATAGAACATGATATGAACTTTTTCCAATTTAATGCAATTACACTCAAATTAAAAATAATTTATGTTCATTAGGGAAATTTTTCTAAATTTTGTTTGGAAAAAAATTAATAAGACAATGAAATTGTGAAGATAAAAACTAATAAGTAAAGAACTCTCACCACAAACTATTGATATATATATATACTAAATGATACCAATACTTAACATAATGAGGAACTGGTTCTGGAAAAATGGAGATATCAATGGAATAAAGAAGAAAGTAGATGCACAAACTCTGCTTTCTGTGTATGTGTGTATATGTGTGATAATATTCTTTCAAATCAGTGATATAAAAAGATATATTATAGTGATGAGACAATGATTAACTATCTGTAAAAGTGGATCATTTATATTATGGATCATGTCACAATAATTTTGAATTGAAGTCAAATGCCAAAAGTAATGCCTAGAAAAAGCAAGAAAACAAGCTGCTGTTTTCAAATTTGTAAGGTGGAAATATTTTTTACAGGGTCATATTACAAGTGACTGGATTAGTATATTTGAGCATATAAAATGAATTATTTTTCTGATTGACAAAGTTTCACTCAAAGCAAAAATTCCACCACGAACAAAGTGAAGACAAAAGACAAAATAGAGGAAAAGGTATCACAAGTGTATGGTATCTTGGGTGTGTTATATTTAATGTATAAAATGTCCTAAACTAAATAATGGCAAAATGAAAATGATAGTGGAAAACAAGAATTCATAAAAATATTCAACTTTCTTAGTATGCTTTTGTTCTATCAGATTAACAATTTGTTATGATAACATCTATTTTGGTTTAGGAAAAGAAAGGTTACTTTTATACATTGCCAGGAGCGAGGCACATTAATACAAACTTTCTGGAGGATAATGTGGTAATATTGACCCAGTAATTCCATTATTTTAGGGAACTAATCAGCCAGTTTTATAAATGATTTTCATTAAAATGTTGTTTATAATAGTAAAATTCTTAAAATAACCTCAATGTCCAATAATAGTGAAGGAACTAATAGCAAAATTTGTAAAATGTAATATCACAAAAAGTGATACAAATTTGTGATATGAAAATAAATGTGTATTTGTGTCTCTGTGGGTGTGTGATATATATTTATATATTATATGAATATAATTATATATAAATATATTTACTGTTCTTTTTGTTGTTTTTTAAATAATCACACCACACACATAATATATATACGCACGTACAGACTTACATATATATTTGCATATGTCTACATCTATCCATACAAGGTGTACCTTATATAGGCAAATAATTTACCATATATATGTGTAAATAAACACACATATTATGTATATACATGCCTATATATCTGTATATAGTCCTTTCTATGTCATATTCATTGATCTTTGTGTGCATTTCTCTCAAGTAATATAGACCATCATTTTAACTGATTTTCTCCATGTGTTAGGAATAAAGATTATTTTGGTATTGTCTTTATGATTATTTGTTTCTAAACTTTTCTATAACATGTATACTGCTGTATAATTAATAATATGAATAATTTGCCCATCATGAGTTGGTAACCAACATCTTGGTTCTTTCATTTCAGTGCAGTTCTGATTAGATTTTTGTGCTTGGGTGAAAATAAAAAGTTCATTCCTCATTTTTAATCAACCCTGGCGTTAATTGTTGGTGGTTGTTGGGTACATCAAACTGTTCTTTCAGCAATGATCTGGTGGAAGGTTAACTGTTTTCCCTCAAATGCCCCTGTAAAGAGCCACCCATTGATATCGGGCTGGTACTCATTAGCCTTGTTTTGTAAACTAATATTTAAAAAATAGAGACCGAGAGTTTATGACTGACACAAAATCACAATAATAAAGTACACTAAGATTTTTTTTCCTCGAAATTCAATGAGTAGAGCTCTCTGGATTTATTTTAAATTCTCAGTGAATATTCTCCATTAACAACATACCATCTTTCTTTGACTGCAGTGCATGTCATCCTTGCCTAGTGGGAACCCTAATTTGCTTTGAATTGCCAAAGTGCTCATTATGGAATGCTTAGTAGCTAGAGTTTGTACATAATATTTGAAAATCAACCTTAATTTTTCTGCCTGAGATGAACACTTGGATTCCATAGTAAACATAATCAGAGATTTACAGAAACCTAGTGAACTCTGTTTATTATACTTGCCTGGAATAGCTACAGAAAAGGTCAGAGGTCCAATGTCTTCATGCAGAGACAGATCATGTTCTAGCTGGTTCTGAGGAGGAAAAAAACAGTAGGTGATGCTTTAATGAATGGCTTATCATGTGAAACACACTATGTGATAATAGCAGTGTTGGTAAGACAAGAAGGAAGCTTTCTCTCTCTTTCTCTCTCTTTTTTTTGCAAGGGTTTAGTTAGTCTTACATTGCTTTCATGCTTACATTTCTGTAGTAGCAGGCAAAACAGTTAATTCACTGAAAAATTATTAAATTCTTCACTGAGTGCTGAGCAACATAGATTTCAGATTGGACTGAGAACATTTTAAAATTTAATTTAATTATTTGTGTTGGCAAAAGCTTGTATTTTGCACGTTAAGTATCTGAATTGGAAGTCTTTTGATTTCTTGAATTTATGATTTACTTTTTTAGTAGTATCTGTTTAAGTTGGCTTTAAGTGAAGAAAACAGAAGCCTCACAGAGGTTTTATGTAAAAAGTGGTCATATAGCACAAGATAACATGCTGGAAAGACAACAGGCAAGTGCAAAGGCACCCCTTGTGACTTTTACAAAATGCATTGAATCGATGCAAAGTTAGTTAACCAGAATATCCTGACCACAACATGCTGTCTCCCCTCATAAGGCCTGAAAAACAAGAATGCTTTATATCTAAAAGAAAGAATTGTGTACAAGTTTCTATCAAACTTTAATTTGCAAATGATGCTGTTGATCAGATCATTTTTAGTGTGATACGGTTATGCACAAGTGAACAAAAATATGATTAAAAAGATAATTCTGTAAGTCAATAAATTATTGGAATAGAATGGAAAAATGAGAAATAGGTCCCAATATGGTAAGAATTTAACAAATTATAAAGATAGATATATTAATCAATAAAAAAGAAGGATTTAGCCCATCATTGATGTTTAGGAAATTGATCAGGTCTTTGAGGCAAAGAAAAGTCACATTTCTCTCATATCATCAACAAAGCCAGCACTACGTGCATTGCAAAATTTTGTACAAAGTTCAATACTGGAAAATAAATCGAATTATAAACAATAAAATAAGTAAAAAGGATAAATAGGATAATTTTATGTATAAGAACTTTAAAGGAAAACAACTGACTAGTTTTATTTTGAAAAAAAATGGGTTTTTTTCAAATGAAAATAATAAAGAGTCCAAATAAGCTATGCAACTATCTGCAAAATGTTGCATCCATAGTAAGAAGTGATTTGTGGGCTCATGATATACCTCAGTGGTAGAGCACTTTCCTAGCATGGACATTGCCTTGGGTTGTATCCCTAGACCAATACAAAATAAATAGAAAATTAATATTCTTAAAAGTTTTTATATTATGACCAAGGAATCTTACTTATTTTAGGAAAATGTTCAGATATATGCATAGAGATGTTCTCATATAGATATTAATCACAGCTGAAATAATACTATTCAAGAACAAAATATTTAAATTAAACATTCATAAATAAGCTATAATATTTTGATTGTGAAATACTATAAAATGTTCAAATGATAGTTTAAATGAGAATGTAATATTGAAGGAAATTCTCATGGTTAAAGTATGAAACAAATTATCAAATTCTATCAAAGATATATGTGTATATATATACACACACATATACATATACATATATATACACATACACATATATATGTAATGTACAGTGGGTTAATGTATGTCTGAAAGTATAGATGGTAAGTAGGTAGATAGACATATATTCACAAAGGAGAAGAAATATTTGAGAAAGATTTTAATAAATATTTCTCTGGTTTATGAGATTATGATGATATCCTTTTATTCTTGATGGCCTTCTATAAATTCAAATTTTCTGCAACAAAATGCTCTATTTTTATAATAATGAAAGACACTATAGTAATTTTTAAATAAATAAGATCTATTAATCTAGAAAGAATATTTTTCAAGTCACAATTTTTGTACTGTCTGATAAAACCCAAATCAAAGAATGTCCTGAGCAAACTGTGACTTTTGCAGCCTCTCCTCTTATCCCTAAATAATGCAAATGGAACTCCAAGAATGTAAGTCAGAATCCAAATTATTTTTATTTTTGGTTTGTCAATCATAAGCCATTATTAAGCATCTATGATAAGTCTAGCACTCTGTTAATACATCTGTTTGAAGAATATCCTAATGTTAGCGTAACAAAATATACAAACTTAGATAACAAAGTATTTTTTCTTTTTAAGAATTAAGGAGGACACATTTGCACTTTAATTTTTTAATTTTTAATTTTTTACTTTGTCTACTCAAAAGTACAATCCTGTTGAGGAAAGAAATATGGTTGTTTTAGGGAGGACAAAAGATGTGAGGGCCACTTTACATGTTATATGTAATACTCCTTTGCAAAGTAAGTATTATCTTTTATTTTTCAGATTCAGTAATTGAGATGTTATGATTTGGATGTCAAGTGTGCCCCAAAAGCTCATGTGTGAGACAATGAGAGGGTTCAGAGGGGAAATGATTGGATTGTGAAAGCCTTAACCTAATCAGCAAATTAATCACCTGATGGGATTGAGTGGTAACTGAAGGCAGGTGGAGGTGTGGCTTTGGGGTATATATTTGTATCTGGAGAATGGAGATCTCTCTCTGCTTACTGTCATGATATGAGCTGCTTGCCTCTGCCACACTCCCCCACCATGATGTTCAGCCTCACTTAGAGCCCTGTGGAATGGAGCTAGCCATCTATGGACAAAAACTTCTGAGACTGTGAGCCCTCAAATAAACCTTTCCTTCTCTGCAATTGCTGCGGTCAGGTCCTTTTAGTCACAGAAGTGAAAAAGCCAACTAAAACATGAGACTTGTTCAAGACCATTGAGAGAAAAATCCAGTCTGTCTAGGATTATAGCCAATATTTTTTTGTTTATGCTATATTGTTATGGATTTGCAACCAGGTGCTAGTCTGTAGAGCTTCCCGATATAGTCTGTACTGATTTCTTAGCCTAATAGTCGTCACCTTGTCCCATGATGAGGGAGCAGGCCTTAAATGAATTAGTTCAAGTCTGTTTTGTTATTGTTTTGTGATCTCCCCTAGGGAACGTGCCCAAGGTGTTCTGTGAACATCAGTCATTTATTAAATTTCTCACACACTTCAGAAAACTAGTAAATGGGCAAATTTTAAGGGAAGAGACAAATTATTAAAGCAAGCTAATTATTTAAAAAGAGGTTAAAGAGGTGACAGAAATTGTTTGGGGACCAATGCTTCTATTGCAGATTATAAGGAAACAAGTACAGCAGATGATCAACCTGAAGGCACCCTTCCTCCTACCTTCCAGTGCTCTCCACCAAACAATAGGGAAGTATTTTAGTGCCATTTAATAAAGTAGTCAAACATATTTATTTATGTTTATGTGAAAAAGTCATCCTTGAAAAATACCATTAAAAGAGTTTAAGTGGGTCCAACCCAGGCCCTCCTTAATTATCTCAGACATTTTGTTACAATGGTGGAAAGTGATTAACACATGAAGCAAGTAAGAGATTTTTGAACCTATAAAGTCATATGAATGAAAGATATAGAACTTGGAGACTGGATATGGGTGGTGAGAGAATCTCAGTCATTGGATGGGTCTATCATATGGTGGTGATGGTACTATTTCCAGAGGTAGGGTTACTAGAGGAGATTTGTAATGGGGAAAGTAAATCTAGCCACAGTTTGGGATGAGCTATTTTAATTCTGCATGTGACACATCCAATTAAGAAAATCTAGTGGGCATTTGGATCCACAATATCAATGTCAGTACTGGAACAGTAAATTTGAAAATCTTCAGAATATAGGTGGTACTTAAAACTATATGAGATGATGAAGCCAGGCGCGGTGGCTCAAGCCTGTAATCCCAGCACTTAGGGAGACTGAGACAGGAGAATGGCAAGTTCAAAGCCAGCCTCAGCAATGGTGAGGTGCTAAGCAACTCAATGAGACCCTGTCTCTACATAAAACACACAAAAAAAATAGGGCTGGGGATGTGGCTCACTGGTCGAGTACCACTGAGTTCAATGCCCAGTACCAAAAAAAAAAACTATATGAGATGATGAGAATTTCCAAATAAAACAAATGAATACAGAATAAAGTGTTGTACAAAAAATGTTTTTAGATATCAGAGCAGCATTTCTCAACATCAACATTATTAACATTTTGTGATGGATAGTATCTTTTTTGGTTGTGGGAGGCTATCCCATGCAGTACAGGACTTTTGGCAGCATCCTTAGTCTCTGCTCACTGGACTTCATAGCACTCCACAGTCTCTACTAGTTGTAACAAAATGTATCCACATATTACCAAATCTCCTCTGAGGGACAAAAGTCAGCTCTGGCTTAGAAACACTGAAATAGAAGACAGGAAGTTATAAAATAGACAAGATAGACTTTAAGCACTAGAAGGAAAACTAGCAGTCAAGTGTTCAGGAAAATAAATGGTGCCAATGCTTTGGAAATAGAATATTTATTGGTTAAAAAAATCAGACAAGAGACCCAACGCCTAATAGAAGAAAAAATAGGCCCAAATCTTCATCATGTTGGATTAGGACCATACTTCCTTAACAAGACTCCTATAGCACAAGAAGTAAAATCAGGAATCAAGAAATGGGATGGATTCAAACTAAAAAGCTTCTTCTCAGCAAAAGAAATAATCAATGAAGTGAACAGAGAGCCAACATTCTGGGAACAAATCTTTGCCACACACACATCCAATATAGCACTCATCTCCAGGATATATAAAGAACTCAAAAAACTTAACACCAAAAAAATCTAACAGCCCAATCAATAAATGGGCCAAAGAGCTGAACACAAATTTCACAGAAGAAGATATACAATCCATCAACAGATATATGAAAAAATGTTCAACATTTCTTGCAATCAGAGAAATGCAAATCAAAACTACCCTAAGATTTCATCTCACGCCAGTCAGAATGGCAACTATCAAGAATACAAACAACAATAAGTGTTAGCAAGGTTATGGGGAAAAAGGCACGTTCATACATTGCTGGTGGAACTGCAAATTGGTACAACCAATGTGGAAAGCAGTATGGAGATTCCTTAGAAAACTTGGAATGGAACCACCATTTGAGCCTGCTATCCCACTCCTCAGTCTAAACCCAGAAGACTTAAAAACAGCATAGTACAGTGCTGCAGCCACTTCAATGTTTATAGCAGCTCAATTCACAATAGCTAAACTGTGGAACCAACCTAGATGCCCTTTGATAGATGACTGGATAAAGAAACTGTGGTATATATACACAATGGAATATTACTCAGC